>OX421418.1:21020000-21202500 GCA_949126915.1 Musotima nitidalis | reverse complement strand
TAACCTAACCTAACCTAACCTAACCTAACCTAACCTAACCTAACCTAACCTAACCTAACCTAACCTAACCTAACCTAACCTAACCTAACCTAACCTAACCTAACCTAACCTAACCTAACCTAACCTAACCTAACCTAACCTAACCTAACCTAACCTAACCTAACCTAACCTAACCTAACCTAACCTAACCTAACCTAACCTAACCTAACCTAACCTAACCTAACCTAACCTAACCTAACCTAACCTAACCTAACCTAACCTAACCTAACCTAACCTAACCTAACCTAACCTAACCTAACCTAACCTAACCTAACCTAACCTAACCTAACCTAACCTAACCTAACCTAACCTAACCTAACCTAACCTAACCTAACCTAACCTAACCTAACCTAACCTAACCTAACCTAACCTAACCTAACCTAACCTAACCTAACCTAACCTAACCTAACCTAACCTAACCTAACCTAACCTAACCTAACCTAACCTAACCTAACCTAACCTAACCTAACCTAACCTAACCTAACCTAACCTAACCTAACCTAACCTAACCTAACCTAACCTAACCTAACCTAACCTAACCTAACCTAACCTAACCTAACCTAACCTAACCTAACCTAACCTAACCTAACCTAACCTAACCTAACCTAACCTAACCTAACCTAACCTAACCTAACCTAACCTAACCTAACCTAACCTAACCTAACCTAACCTAACCTAACCTAACCTAACCTAACCTAACCTAACCTAACCTAACCTAACCTAACCTAACCTAACCTAACCTAACCTAACCTAACCTAACCTAACCTAACCTAACCTAACCTAACCTAACCTAACCTAACCTAACCTAACCTAACCTAACCTAACCTAACCTAACCTAACCTAACCTAACCTAACCTAACCTAACCTAACCTAACCTAACCTAACCTAACCTAACCTAACCTAACCTAACCTAACCTAACCTAACCTAACCTAACCTAACCTAACCTAACCTAACCTAACCTAACCTAACCTAACCTAACCTAACCTAACCTAACCTAACCTAACCTAACCTAACCTAACCTAACCTAACCTAACCTAACCTAACCTAACCTAACCTAACCTAACCTAACCTAACCTAACCTAACCTAACCTAACCTAACCTAACCTAACCTAACCTAACCTAACCTAACCTAACCTAACCTAACCTAACCTAACCTAACCTAACCTAACCTAACCTAACCTAACCTAACCTAACCTAACCTAACCTAACCTAACCTAACCTAACCTAACCTAACCTAACCTAACCTAACCTAACCTAACCTAACCTAACCTAACCTAACCTAACCTAACCTAACCTAACCTAACCTAACCTAACCTAACCTAACCTAACCTAACCTAACCTAACCTAACCTAACCTAACCTAACCTAACCTAACCTAACCTAACCTAACCTAACCTAACCTAACCTAACCTAACCTAACCTAACCTAACCTAACCTAACCTAACCTAACCTAACCTAACCTAACCTAACCTAACCTAACCTAACCTAACCTAACCTAACCTAACCTAACCTAACCTAACCTAACCTAACCTAACCTAACCTAACCTAACCTAACCTAACCTAACCTAACCTAACCTAACCTAACCTAACCTAACCTAACCTAACCTAACCTAACCTAACCTAACCTAACCTAACCTAACCTAACCTAACCTAACCTAACCTAACCTAACCTAACCTAACCTTTTTTTTTTTTTTTTTTTTTTTTTTTTTAACCTTTGAAAAATGCCTTATGCATACCCAGAGGCCACGGGGAGGCTCACTGGGTTATGTCGGACTCGCACCGACTAAAAAACAAAGGAACACCTACTCGCGCGGTCGGACAGAGCGGACAAGGGACCACCTTTCGGATTACACACATGTCCGCCCTCCGCGCAGCCCGCCGTGAGGCAGGCTCACTCGCAACGGAGGGACCTGGGTTAAGGGCCACTCCCCGTCCCGGAGCCGTACAAGGCGGGCGAAAACTTCCCCGTTATTCGCCCGCAGCTCCCAGCCACCACACCTCGTGAGAGGGCGGCGGCCACCTCGCGCCGCGCCCACTGAGCCCTACACCTCGGGCCAGCTGCGGCAGGGGCCGCTGCGGCATCACTAAAAGCGACGCCGCTGCGGACTTGGCGTCATTTTTTATAGAGGTTGACTTCCTCTTTCCGCCGTCCGGCCCTCCCGGCCACGGCCTCCCCGTGCCATTATTTTAGAGAGGTTGGCTTCCTCTTTCCGCGCTCAGGGCGGGGTCACACCCCGAGGCGTCCACGCGCCGCGCCCACTGGGCCCCACCCTAGGGGCACACAGCTGCGGCAGGGGCATTTTTTATCGAGGTTTGCCTCCTCGCACGCCCACCGCCATGAAGGCGGCTGCGTCCTCTCGCCGCGCCCACCGAACCTCTCCGCGAGGCCGGCTGCGGCAGGGGCCGCTGCAGCGCCGAACAAGCGACGCCGCTGCGGGCTTTTTCGCAGATTTATTATTGAGGTTCGCGTTCCTCTCGGCCCAGCCGCTAAGGCAAGACCCCTGGCCCCAACCCTGGGGGTAACAGGCTGCCCGAGGGGGGACCTTAGCCAATCGGCGAGGCCCACCCGGCGATCACAAAACTGCAACCGCCGGACCCACCGCGCGACCCCATCCCACCCGACTGTGAGCACAGAGGGGCGAGACGGAACCTCCCGGGAGATCTCCTCCCCGAGAGCCGCGAGACCGAGTCGCGACTCCCTCCACACGGCCGCTTTCCGGCTGCGCCGAGGCGCAGCTAGGGGTGCGCCCAGAACCCGCCAGTTTTGGTCCACGCCAGCCGAAGCCGGGACCACCCACGCCGGAGTGGCTTCCCCTATCCGCCACCCGGGGACGCGCCTGATGGGAGTCTGGCAACTCCACACGGGAACCTAACCTAACCTAACCTAACCTAACCTAACCTAACCTAACCTAACCTAACCTAACCTAACCTAACCTAACCTAACCTAACCTAACCTTTTTTTTTTTTTTTTTTTTTTTTTTTTTTTTTTTAAGGTCCCAAAAAATGCATTTACGCATTCCCCGCCACAGTGGGGTCGTGACGGGGATATGTGGGACTCGCCGCCCCCCACCAACCAACCAACGGGGCGGAATACCCACTAAAAAACAGACCATTTGCCTCACGCGCATTTCGAGGGGGACACGGGAATTGCTGTGCATGACACCGCGACCCCTCTGGCGCGCCCCGCATAACGCGGGGAACCCGGCAGGAAGGCCCTGAAAAGGTAGGGCTCTCCCCTTCTCGAGAGCTTTGAAGAGCGGGTGAGGACAGACCCCTAGTCTCACCCGCGCTCTCGGCCACCCACCTAGCTGGACGGTGGGGGCGTCGCCACACGCCGCTCACTCTGAGTCCCCGAAGAAGTGGGGAGAGGAGCAGCGGGGGCCGCAGCTGAGGAAGTCTTAGCTGCGGCAACCTTCTTCTTCGCCGGACGGGGTGGGCTGCACTTGCAGCCCTTCGCACCCACCAGATGACTGGCAGGTCTACCCGCATCCTCACAGACAGGGCAATGCGGCTCAGACGTGCACGCCGCTGCCCTATGACCCGACTGACCACAACGATAGCACAGACGGCTGCGGTCGATGTCGCTTTTGCAGTTAAACTGCTGGTGTCCAGGTTCGAAGCACCTGAAGCACTTCTGGGGCCTGGCCGCCAACAGTCTAACGCTAACAGCGCTCCACCCTAAGAGCAGCCGCCTACCAGCGACCAACTTTTTAGCCGCGGCCACTGGGCAGCGCACCCAAACGGCACCCAACCCAGAAGGGCCGCGACGTATCTCTCCTACTCGTACACTCCCTTCGGGGCACTCCCCCCTCAGGGCTACCGACGACACGACCTGATCCCTATCGACGCTGTCGTCGAGGCCGATGAGGCGCAGCTCAGAGCACTTCATCGGCCTAGAAACTACGACATCGGGGACCAGAACCCCTCTCAAGGCAGCGGCGAAACTATCCGCCTTCTCGCCCTTATCGCCCCAGACTTCTAGGACGCGCCCACCGGATTGCGTCTTGCGAATTCGCAGCTTCTCTGGCTCTATTCCGTGATCCGCTGGACAGACTTTCCCTACTGCATCCTTCAGCACCTTTGCGTAGGAAAGGCCTTTCTCTAGAGCCTCTTGCGGCAGAGACAGAGCAATCGCCGATGACTTAGGCTCTTTCATCTTCTGCTTGCGCTGTGCTTTGCGCTTCGGCTTCGTAGCCTTCTTCTTCACCTCAGCGGGCCTGGACTTCCGCTTGGTAACCAACGTAAAACCGTCGTTAGTTGGTTCAGACGGAGTTGGAACCACCTCCTCTTGAGCGGGCGGAGCCACAGACTTCTGGGCTCGCCGCTTCTCTTTCTTCTTTTTCGCTGCAGATGGTGCAGCAGGCCGCACAGTAGAAGCTACTGTTGCTGGCGGCAAACGCGCGTCCAAGAGGGCCGTAAGCTTACGGAGGATGGACGCCTCTAACTCCTCCAGAGGGGAAGAAACCGCTGGAGTGGTAACCGGGGGATGAACCCTAGCCGGTGAAGAAAACACTGGCGCGACAATCAACGCAGGAGCTTCTTCCACAACGGGAGGACTGGACCTCTCCCGCTGGCTCTGACGCTCAACCTCCCTCTCCTCTATTAAACGCGACGACCTCTCGTTACGCAGCTGCTCCTTCAGCACGTCCACTTCATCCGCAAGCTGCGTCATTCGGACGCTGAGTTCGGCCACCTTGGTCCGCAGGCGGTCATTGTCCTCCTGCAGTTGTTTGGACTCCACTGATGAAAAAGAGCGGTCGTAGATGTCGCCGACCGCTCCCCTAATCGAAGTGACGGCTTCTTTGAGGGCTTTGACATAAGTGCCCTTAAGATGTCCAGACTTCTTCGCCACTGTTTCGACAACAGTCAAGTCGACTTCCACCCCCTTCACCAGTTCCGACACTGGGACCCGTTCAATCGGTCTTTCGATGTGGCCACGGTCGCTCCTCTGGGCACGCGCTGCGTTGGCCATCTCTAGAACCTCAGCCTCCTTCTGCGCAGCGAGACGAGCTTGTTCTTCAGCCCGCGCTCTTTTCGCCGTCTGGAGATCGGCACGCGCCTTTCCAAGACCCATGCACAGACCATGCGTAGGGGGTCTGCCACGCCCCTTCTTCACGTCGTCCGCTGGACCCTTAGCCGACACTTCGGCTTCCACCTCTTCATCCTCGGAGTGGTCGTCGCTGTCTAGCTCCACCTCAGACAAGATGCCCTCCGAATCACCCTCGCTCAGGTCTGAGATAGACCGATTTGCCTCCCTCTCCAACGCCTCAAGAACCCGCATTTGGTCACGGTACCTAATCACTACCTCGGCCCTCGAAAACATCTGGCCCGGGATGCGACTCACCCCCTCACTCTCCGCGCCTGAAAGCGCACCTTCCTCCGCGTCTTGCGACGCCACACCCTCCGACGAAACGAAATTTTTATTAAAAGAATCCATATGAGTCCCACGAGTATGGGGGAAATAAAAAGTCCACCCGGGCAGTGCCCCCTGTACCCGGGTAAGCGAAAATTTATCGACCAGAGGGGCCGCTGATCCCCTGGCCGAGTGACGCCCTAAAGACTGGTCACCCACCAGCCATTCATCTTCTCGCCGGGCGTAAAGCTTAAGATTAGGGATTTATTATTGAGGTTGTCTCCTCTCGGTCCGGCCGTTGAAGGCAAGACCCCTGGTCCCCAGAATGGGGGTAACAGTTTGCCCGACGGGTGGGGATGAAACCCAGCCCGCCGCGCGAGATCCTATCTCTCAGCCCCCTGGCAAAACAGAGAGGAGAGATAGGAAACCAGAGCCGGGAAGGCTCGCCACCCCGAAAAGCCGCGACACAGAACGCGGCTCCCCACCCCTGGGCCGCTTTCCAGCCGCGAAATGCGACCGGGGGTGCGCCCCACAAAACCCGCCAGTTTTGGTCCGCGCCGGACTTACATTACATTATTTAAAAGCCGGTACCACAATGTGTGGCATGCCCCTATCCGCCACCCGGGGACGCGCCCGATGGGAGTCTGGCAACTCCACACGGGGGTAACCTAACCTAACCTAACCTTTTTTTTTTTTTTTTTTTTTTTTTTTTTAAGGTCCCAAAAAATGCATTTACGCATTCCCCGCCACAATGGGGTCGTGACGGGGATATGTGGGACTCGCCGCCCCCCACCAACCAACCAATGGAGCGGAATACCCACTAAAAAACAGACCATTTGCCTCACGCGCATTTCGAGGGGGGCACGGGAATTGCTATCGCATGACACCGCGACCCCTCTGGCGCGCCCCGCATAACGCGGGAAACCCGGCAGGAAGGCCCTGAAAAGGTAGGGCTCTCCCCTTCTCGAGAGCTTTGAAGAGCGGGTGAGGACAGACCCCTAGTCTCACCCGCGCTCTCGGCCACCCACCTAGCTGGACGGTGGGGGCGTCGCCACACGCCGCTCACTCTGAGTCCCCGAAGAAGTGGGGAGAGGAGCAGCGGGGGCCGCAGCTGAGGAAGTCTTAGCTGCGGCAACCTTCTTCTTCGCCGGACGGGGTGGGCTGCACTTGCAGCCCTTCGCACCCACCAAATGATTGGCAGGTCTACCCGCATCCTCACAGACAGGGCAATGCGGCTCAGATGTGCACGCCGCCGCCCTATGACCCGACTGACCACAACGATAGCACAGACGGCTGCGGTCGATGTCGCTTTTGCAGTTAAACTGCTGGTGTCCAGGTTCGAAGCACCTGAAGCACTTCTGGGGCCTGGCCGCCAACAGTCCAACGCTAACAGCGCTCCACCCTAAAAGCAGCCGCCTACCAGCAACCAACTTTTTAGCCGCTGCCACTGGGCAACGCACCCAGACGGCACCCAGCCCAGAAGGGCCGCGGCGAATCTCCCCTACCCTCACACTCCCTTCGGGGCACTCCCCCCTCAGGGCTACAGAAGACACGACCTGATCCCTATCAACGCTGTCGTCGAGGCCGATGAGGCGCAGTTCAGAGCACTTCATGGGCCTAGAAACCACGACATCGGGGACCAGAACCCCTCTCAGGGCAGCGGCAAAGCTATCCGCCTTCTCGCCCTTATCGCCCCAGACTTCTAGGACGCGCCCACCGGATTGCGTCTTGCGAATTCTCAGCTTGTCTGGCTCTATACCATGATCCGCCGGACAGACTTTCCCTACCACTTCCTTGAGTACTTTAGCGTACGTGAGGCCTTTCTCCAATGCCTCCTGCGGCAGAGACAGAGCAATCGCCGAAGATTTGGGCTCTTGCATCTTCTGCTTGCGAGGCTTTTTCTTGCGTTTGGACTTCGCAACCTTCTTCGCGGGCTGTTTCTCAGCGGGCTGTTTCTCAGCGGGCTGTTTCGCAGCGGGCCTGGACCTCCGCTTGGCGACTACGGTAAAACCACCGTCAGCTGCCTCTGCTGGCGCTGGAATAACCACTTCTGGAGCGGGAAGAGCCACAGGTTTTGGGGCTCGCCGCTTTTCCTTCTTTTTAGCTGCGGATGAAGCAGCAGGCCGCACAACAGGAGCTGCTGTGACTGGCGGCAGACGCGACTCCAGGAAAGCTGTAAGCTTCTGGAGAATCGATGCTTCCATTTCCTGTAGATCAGGAACTGCTGGAGCAGCGACCGGGGAGTTAAATGCTCTACCCGGTGACGGAACTGACGGCTCGACACACGGCGGAGGGACACAAAGTTCTTCCACAGCGGGAGGCATGGACCTCTCCCGCTGGTTCTGACGCTCAGCCTCCAACTCATCTCGCAGCGACCTCTCACTGCGCAGCTGTTCCTTCAGCACATCCACTTCGTCACCAAGCTTTGTCATTCGGACACTTAGCTCGGCCACCTTGGCCCGCAGGCGGTCGTTGTCCTCCTGCAACTGCTTGGCCTCAACGGAAGAGAAAGAGCGGTCATAGAGATCGCCGACCGCTCCCCTAATCGATATCGCCGCTTCGTTAAGGGCCTTCACATACGTGCCCTTCAAGTTCCCCGACTTTTTCGCCACGTTTTCGACGACTGTCAGGTCGACTTCGACCCCCTTCACCAACTCTGACACCGGGACCCGTTCGACCGGTCTCGGGACGTAAACACGCTCGCTTCTCTGAGCACGCGCAGCGTTGGCCATCTCCAAAACTTCGGCCTCCTTCCGTGCAGCGAGGCGATCTTGCTCTTCAGCCTTCGCTCTTTTCGCTGTCTGAAGATCCTTACGCGCCTTGCCAAGGCCCATGCATAGCCCGTGCGTAGGAGGTCTGCCACGCCCCTTCTTCACGTCGTCCGCTGGACCCTTAGCCGACACTTCGGCTTCAACCTCTTCATCCTCAGAGTGGTCGTCGCTGTCTAGCTCCACCTCAGACAAGATGCCCTCCGAATCACCCTCACTCAGGTCAGAGATAGACCTATTTGCCTCCCTCTCCAAAGCCTCAAGAACCCGCATTTGGTCGCGGTATCGAATTACAACCTCGGCCCTCGACAACATCTGGCCCGGGATGCGACTCACCCCCTCACTCTCCGCGCCTGAAAGCGCACCTTCCTCCGCGTCTTGCGACGCCACACCTTCCGACGAAACGAATTTTTTAGTAGTATCCATAAAAGTCCCACGAGTATGGGGGAAATAAAAAGTCCACCCGGGCAGTGCCCCCTGTACCCGGGTAAGCGAAAATTTATCGACCAGAGGGGCCGCTGATCCCCTGGCCGAGTGACGCCCTAAAGACTGGTCACCCACCAGCCATTCATCTTCTCGCCGGGCGTAAAGCTTAAGATTAGGGATTTATTATTGAGGTTGTCTCCTCTCGGTCCGGCCGTTGAAGGCAAGACCCCTGGTCCCCAGAATGGGGGTAACAGTTTGCCCGACGGGTGGGGATGAAACCCAGCCCGCCGCGCGAGATCCTATCTCTCAGCCCCCTGGCAAAACAGAGAGGAGAGATAGGAAACCAGAGCCGGGAAGGCTCGCCACCCCGAAAAGCCGCGACACAGAACGCGGCTCCCCACCCCTGGGCCGCTTTCCAGCCGCGAAATGCGACCGGGGGTGCGCCCCACAAAACCCACCAGTTTTGGTCCGCGCCGGACTTACATTACATTATTTAAAAGCCGGTACCACAATGTGTGGCATGCCCCTATCCGCCACCCGGGGACGCGCCCGATGGGAGTCTGGCAACTCCACACGGGAACCTAACCTAACCTAACCTAACCTAACCTAACCTAACCTAACCTAACCTTTTTTTTTTTTTTTTTTTTTTTTTTTTTTTTTTTTTTTTTTTAACCTTTGAAAAATGCCTTATGCATACCCAGAGGCCACGGGGAGGCTCACTGGGTTATGTCGGACTCGCACCGACTAAAAAACAAAGGAACACCTACTCGCGCGGTCGGACAGAGCGGACAAGGGACCACCTTTCGGATTACACACATGTCCGCCCTCCGCGCAGCCCGCCGTGAGGCAGGCTCACTCGCAACGGAGGGACCTGGGTTAAGGGCCACTCCCCGTCCCGGAGCCGTACAAGGCGGGCGAAAACTTCCCCGTTATTCGCCCGCAGCTCCCAGCCACCACACCTCGTGAGAGGGCGGCGGCCACCTCGCGCCGCGCCCACTGAGCCCTACACCTCGGGCCAGCTGCGGCAGGGGCCGCTGCGGCATCACTAAAAGCGACGCCGCTGCGGACTTGGCGTCATTTTTTATAGAGGTTGACTTCCTCTTACCGCCGTCCGGCCCTCCCGGCCACGGCGTCCCCGTGCCATTATTTTAGAGAGGTTGGCTTCCTCTTTCCGCGCTCAGGGCGGGGTCACACCCCGAGGCGTCCACGCGCCGCGCCCACTGGGCCCCACCCTAGGGGCACACAGCTGCGGCAGGGGCATTTTTTATAGAGGTTTGCTGCGTCCTCTCGCCGCGCCCACCGAACCTCTCCGCGAGGCCGGCTGCGGCAGGGGCCGCTGCAGCGCCGAACAAGCGACGCCGCTGCGGGCTTTTTCGCAGATTTATTATTGAGGTTCGCGTTCCTCTCGGCCCAGCCGCTAAGGCAAGACCCCTGGCCCCAACCCTGGGGGTAACAGGCTGCCCGAAGGGGGACCGTAGCCAATCGGCAAGGCCCACCCGGCGATCACAAAACTGCAACCGCCGGACCCACCGCGCGACCCCATCCCACCCGACTGTTAGAACAGAGGGGCGAGACGGAACCTCCCGGGAGATCTCCTCCCCGAGAGCCGCGAGACCGAGTCGCGACTCCCTCCACACGGCCGCTTTCCGGCTGCGCCGAGACGCAGCCAGGGGTGCGCCCAGAACCCACCAGTTTTGGTCCACGCCAGCCGAAGCCGGGACCACCCACGCCGGAGTGGCTTCCCCTATCCGCCACCCGGGGACGCGCCTGATGGGAGTCTGGCAACTCCACACGGGAACCTAACCTAACCTAACCTAACCTAACCTAACCTAACCTAACCTAACCTAACCTAACCTTTTTTTTTTTTTTTTTTTTTTTTTTTTTTTTTTTTTTTTTTTTTTTTTTTTTTTTTTTTTTTTTTTTTTTTTTTTTTTTTTTTTTATACTCCCCAAAAATGCATTTACGCATACCCCTCCACTCGGGGGAGCAGAGGGGTTATGTGGGACTCGCCGCCCCCCACCATGACCTCCGATGGGGCGGAATACCCACTAAAAAGGGAGTCTTTTCCCGCCATTAGCACCCGACACGGCGAGTTCGCTCTCGCATTTCACCGCCGTGCCGGGTATCGCTACTGCCCGGCGGGAAGCCAGGCATTTGCGCCTCAGAGAGGGGCGTTAAGGCACGCCCCACCTCCAGTGGTGCTGTGCAATGCAAGGACAGGTCCCCCGACCCATCCCCGCAGCACCACTAACACACAAGACTCAGAGTCTCGGAAGATGGAGCAGCTCACTGCTCCATCGAAGACCCGCCAGACCTACTATGAACCGCCGGACCAGCGACAGCCGACACTTCAGCTGACGCCTTTGCCCCTACTGCCCTAACAACTGGGGGGTCACAGAGTGCCCCCCCCATTACATGACCCGCACTTTTGCCCGCCTTCAAACACACGACACACCGGGGTTTCTCCCGGCAGTCAGCCGACCTATGACCCTCTCCGCCACACCTGAAACACAGGTTGCTGCGGTCCTCCTGGGAAGAACACCTCGCCCTGGTGTGTCCCAGCCCCATGCACCTGAAACAGCGCATGGGGCGTACGTCCAATGCCTCGACCCTCGCCGAAATCAGGCCGACCCCGATACGCCCCGCGTCGCAGAGCAACTTTGCCGCTGCGACCGGGCACCGCACAATCACCGAGCCGATCCCGCCGGGGCCTGGGCGAATATCCCCAACCCGGACCAGCTCTGGTGCACAACCACCTTTTTCAGCCGTCACGGCGCGCAGCTCCTGTGAAGTGGCGGTTTCATCCAAACCGGAGACCCTCAGTTCCACACACTTCACAGGGCGCCGAACGACGGCATCCCCTCCCAACAAATCCCGCATCCTCTCCGCCATGATGTCGGCGTTCTCCGCGCTTTTGGGGCCAGGGAAAACAAGAAGTCTGGCCCCAGTTGCCGACACGCGAATACTCGGCAACTCCTCTTGGGAAAGAGGAGTCCCTGCAGTCTTCACCCTCAACAACACGTCCTTGTATTGGACCCCTCTCTCCACCGCCTCCGAGGGCAACGAAACCTCCACTGCAGCCCTCCGCGGGGGCACGAGGCTAGGCCTCCGCGCCCTGGACACATCCGACACCTTTGGGGTCGGCTTCTGCACCACAAGTGGCGCAGCAGCCGGCCCCGAACCTACTGTTGGGACACTTCCCGCCGGTTTTGAGACCAAGGCCCCTTTTCCCGCACTTTTGGGCAAAGAGACCTTGGCCTTTTTGCCCTTCGACCGCCGAACCTCTTTCCACCCCTCCCCAGTGTGGACAGGGGAAGTGCCACCCTCCGCAGGGACGGACACGCCCCTCTCCACCGCAGGACCCGCCACAAGAGTGGCCCCGGACTCTCCACTGCACTCCGATCCCGCAGTCTGAGTCCCAGCCATACGAAGCTGGACGGAACTCAGCTCGGACCGGATGCGATCCTCCAACTTCCTCATAGCCCCCTCCATAAAGCGGACCGTGCCCTCTATGCACGCCCGCTTTATTTCCTCCACCATCTGTGGGGACACCTCCGTCGAATCGCGAGGGGACGGAGTTCTCTCCCTCTCCAACTCCCTCTCCAGGTCCTCGATCTTCCGGTTTGCCGCCGCCAAATCGGAATCAACCCTCTCTCTTTCCCGCCGGGTCCTCTCTAAGGAGCATGACTCATCTCGGGAGGCAACAACCTCCAATACCTCCACGAGCTCAGCCACGCCCTTCTTAAGCTGACCCACCAATGCACCCTTGATGCAGTTGTTCTCCCGCACAATCTTGAGGACGTCCGTCAGACTCGCCCCAACAAAAGCATGGAGAGAGTTGACGTCCAACACCTCCATATTCGCCCGCGTGTCAGTGGGAGGCAGCCCCCTGAGGTCCAGGTTCGCGTACCACCCCACTCTTTCCGCTCCGACAGGCTTGCCCTTTCCCCTCTTGGAAGGAGGCCTAGGGACCACTTTCCCAACGCCCGAACTCGGAGAATAGTCGTCCGAGTCCAAGTCGGACCCAGAAGACTTCCCCCTTCCCCTCTTCCTACCAGAGCCTGAATCGCTCGCTACCTCCATGGAGGAGGTGCTCCTGCAGTCCTCATCGTAGTCATAATCCGACATACCGAGAGACCGCAGAAACAGACCTCAACACAAAACAGCCCCTCAAACGGCCAACACCGAAAATTACCCTCCAATGAGGTCAGGACAGCCCTCCGCACAGAGGGAGTCAAGCCCCAGCCACCCCAGGCACCCCCAGGACAACCAAGACGAGACCCCCAACAAACAACAAAAACCGCACAAAAAACTCTGGCTTCCGAGAAATTTAAAATTTCCCGAAAAGCCAGCGAAAAAACCACAAAACAAAGCCAAGTCGTAAGATAAATACCTCCAAAGTCCAGTATACTGCCAAAGTCGTCAAGCCACACCAGAATCCGTCCGAAAAAACACAGCCAAGTCGTTGTTGGTAAAAATTTCGCCCGTCGAAATTTTTACCTCGACGATCGGATTGTTGCTAAGTTTTCAATGGGAAACCATAAATTTCCGAAAATTGAATTTTCGGAAAAGTATAGCTCCGATCAAATCCAACTTAGCACCAATCGAAAGCCCTCACAAAACACTATCAAACCACCAAAAATCACAAAAAACCCTCACTACTAACACCTCCAGAACAACCTCAACCTAACCTCAACCTAACCTAACCTAACCTTTTTTTTTTTTTTTTTTTTTTTTTTTTTTTTTTTTTTTTTTTTTTTTTTAAGTCCCCAAAAATGCATTTACGCATACCCCTCCGCTCGGGGGAGCAGAGGGGTTATGTGGGACTCGCCGCCCCCCACCATGACCACCGATGGGGCGGAATACCCACTAAAAAGGGACTGTCTTACCGCACAAACGCTGGGCCAAGGTGGTATCTACGTTTGTATGGCCCACCAAGACCCGTCGCGGCCGGCCGATGAACTGGGCCGATAGACTCGGGCGCATTGAGGCGCCCCCGACTGTGGCATCGTGCAATGCAGAGGCAAGTCCCCCGACTCACCCCCGCTGACACCACTAAAAGGGAACTTTCCCGACCTCCGAACAATGCTGACGAGCGAGTGACAGGCCTCTCCTGCTCTACTCGCCAGTTTCCTCCCGAAAGACAGAGCATTCCTCACTGCTCCATCGGTTTCGCATCAGAAGCCTTCGAACGCCGCGAAGACCCGCGAGACGTCTTGGCTTTCTCAACCACTGGGGCGACCACTGGAGTGGCCGCTGGAACAACAACTCTTGCCGCCCTAACCGCTGGGGGGACGCAAGCATCACCCCCCATAACATGACCCGCATTTCGGCCGCTCTCAGCGCACACAGCGCATCGAGCCTGGCCTACACACTCAGCTGCCCTGTGGCCCGCCAGACCACAGCGGAAGCACAGACCGGAACGGTCAACGACTGACGGGCACATAGGACGTGTATGTCCTAGCCCCATACACTTATAGCAGCGCAGAGGCCGCTCTCCCAACAACTCAATCCGGGCGGAGCTCCATCCCAAGAGAATACGCCCGGAATCCGCCAACACTTTTGCCACCACGACAGGGCACCGCACGACTGCAGATCCTAGCCCACCAGGGCCGGCGCGCAAAGATCCGACCCTGATCGCCTCCACAGAACAACCCGCCTTCTCGGAAAGGGCCTCTCCCAATTCCTTTTCCGTCACCGAATCATCCAGACCGGAGATTCGTATCTCTACCAACTTTTCGGGGCGCGACACCGTAGCGACCGCCGCCAGCTCAACCCGCAGCTTCTGTGCCAGAGCGTCCGCGCGACCCCCACCATCCGGACCTGGGAGCTCTAAAAGCCTGGCTCCGGTCGCGGACTGCCGCATCTCTACCCCCTCCAAAATGCCAATATCCGCAATGGGAATAGCAGCCCTGACCCTCTTCATCATGCCCGCATATGTCAGGCCCTCCTTTACAGCCTCCGGTTTAAGAGAAACCATCACTGCCGCCGAACGTGGCGGAACAAGACTAGGCTTGGCTTTTCGAGCGGGCCCAGAAGGAGCTTGAGAAGCCACAGCCGTTTCAACCACTGCTTTGTCAGCCGATTTCTTCGCCTGAACTACCCTCCTGTCATCCCCCTTCTTCCCTTTCAATGTTCCCTCGACTGTCGAACGAATCTCCTCACTCTGACCAACAATTCCCGCACCACTTCCCTCCACAACCCCTCTTTTGGCCGCTGCCGGAGGCAGACGGCCGACAGACGCAGGCGGAAGGCGCTCCTCCAAGGCAGACAACCGAGTGCCAATCCTATCAACGATAGACTCCGTTAGTTCCCTCTTTAGTTTTTCCACCCAATCACCCTGCGGAGCATCCGCAGTTTTAGCCCTATTCTTTTCTTTCAACTCTTCATAAACAGTTGTAAGCCTCGTCCTCATTCTCAGCATGTCGGCATCGTACCGCATGACCAAGGCCTCGACCACAGTCTCCATCTCAATAACAGACTGTACGGCCTCCTTCCTATACTCCTTGTCCCTCACCGAATCCAGAGCATCATATACGTCCATACTATGACGCTTGAAAATCTGCTCTAAAACCGCATGATTATGCCTCAAGAGCCTCACCGCTTTCTTGCAGTGCTTGGACCTATCCCTCGTAACCTCAACCTCCTCCTCCTCCTCCTCCTGATCTGAGCACGAGGAGCATTCCTCGCTCTCCGCGTCTGGCGCCATGCGACAAGACTAGCTCAAATCGAGAAAAACCTCAAAAGACAAGGGAAAGAGGCGAAAGCCCCTCTCCAGACGTCCAGAAAACCACAAAAAACAAAGCCGCGACCACCCAGAGACAACCCAAGATGACCACAACCAGTTACCACAAACAAAACCAAACAAAAACACAAGACACAAAAAATTTGGGGTTTTTGCCGAATTTTCAAAGTCCCGAAAATCCGACGAAAAACCGCCAAAAACCACAGAAGCCAAGATCGTACGAAGTCCAAAATACCACAGAATGCCAATGTCGTCAAGTCAAAGCAGAATCAATCCAAAAAACACGCAAAAGTCAGTCGAAACAGAGATTTCGGGAGTCGAAATCCCTACGTCGACGATGTTATAGTGTATTCACAAAACACGAAAATCCCATACAAATTCGACAAACAATATAAAATATTATTTGCCGAAAAAGTACAAGACCGATTGCGAAGTGTGATACACCAAACGAAAGCCCTCAGAAAACACTACAAAACACCAAAAAACCACGAAAATACACCTCTACAAACACCCTCTTAGTACGATCAATCTAACCTCAACCTAACCTAACCTAACCTAACCTAACCTAACCTAACCTAACCTAACCTAACCTAACCTAACCTAACCTAACCTAACCTAACCTAACCTAACCTAACCTAACCTAACCTAACCTAACCTAACCTAACCTAACCTAACCTAACCTAACCTAACCTAACCTAACCTAACCTAACCTAACCTAACCTTTTTTTTTTTTTTTTTTTTTAACCTTTGAAAAATGCCTTATGCATACCCAGAGGCCACGGGGAGGCTCACTGGGTTATGTCGGACTCGCACCGACTAAAAAACAAAGGAACACCTACTCGCGCGGTCGGACAGAGCGGACAAGGGACCACCTTTCGGATTACACACATGTCCGCCCTCCGCGCAGCCCGCCGTGAGGCAGGCTCACTCGCAACGGAGGGACCTGTGTTAAGGGCCACTCCCCGTCCCGGAGCCGTACAAGGCGGGCGAAAACTTCCCCGTTATTCGCCCGCAGCTCCCAGCCACCACACCTCGTGAGAGGGCGGCGGCCACCTCGCGCCGCGCCCACTGAGCCCTACACCTCGGGCCAGCTGCGGCAGGGGCCGCTGCGGCATCACTAAATGCGACGCCGCTGCGGACTTGGCGTCATTTTTTATAGAGGTTGACTTCCTCTTACCGCCGTCCGGCCCTCCCGGCCACGGCGTCCCCGTGCCATTATTTTAGAGAGGTTGGCTTCCTCTTTCCGCGCTCAGGGCGGGGTCACACCCCGAGGCGTCCACGCGCCGCGCCCACTGGGCCCCACCCTAGGGGCACACAGCTGCGGCAGGGGCATTTTTTATAGAGGTTTGCATCCTCTCACGCCCACCGCCATGAAGGCGGCTGCGTCCTCTCGCCGCGCCCACCGAACCTCTCCGCGAGGCCGGCTGCGGCAGGGGCCGCTGCAGCGCCGAACAAGCGACGCCGCTGCGGGCTTTTTCGCAGATTTATTATTGAGGTTCGCGTTCCTCTCGGCCCAGCCGCTAAGGCAAGACCCCTGGCCCCAACCCTGGGGGTAACAGGCTGCCCGAAGGGGGACCGTAGCCAATCGGCAAGGCCCACCCGGCGATCACAAAACTGCAACCGCCGGACCCACCGCGCGACCCCATCCCACCCGACTGTTAGAACAGAGGGGCGAGACGGAACCTCCCGGGAGATCTCCTCCCCGAGAGCCGCGAGACCGAGTCGCGACTCCTTCCACACGGCCGCTTTCCGGCTGCGCCGAGACGCAGCCAGGGGTGCGCCCAGAACCCGCCAGTTTTGGTCCACGCCAGCCGAAGCCGGGACCACCCACGCCGGAGTGGCTTCCCCTATCCGCCACCCGGGGACGCGCCTGATGGGAGTCTGGCAACTCCACACGGGAACCTAACCTAACCTAACCTTTTTTTTTTTTTTTTTTTTTTTTTTAACCTTTGAAAAATGCATTATGCATACCCAGAGGCCACGGGGAGGCTCACTGGGTTATGTCGGACTCGCACCGACTAAAAAACAAAGGAACACCTACTCGCGCGGTCGGACAGAGCGGACAAGGGACCACCTTTCGGATTACACACATGTCCGCCCTCCGCGCAGCCCGCCGTGAGGCAGGCTCACTCGCAACGGAGGGACCTGTGTTAAGGGCCACTCCCCGTCCCGGAGCTGTACGAGGCGGGCGAAAACTTCCCCGTTATTCGCCCGCAGCTCCCAGCCACCACACCTCGTGAGAGGGCGGCGGCCACCTCGCGCCGCGCCCACTGAGCCCTACACCTCGGGCCAGCTGCGGCAGGGGCCGCTGCGGCATCACTAAAAGCGACGCCGCTGCGGACTTGGCGTCATTTTTTATAGAGGTTGACTTCCTCTTTCCGCCGTCCGGCCCTCCCGGCCACGGCGTCCCCGTGCCATTATTTTAGAGAGGTTGGCTTCCTCTTTCCGCGCTCAGGGCGGGGTCACACCCCGAGGCGTCCACGCGCCGCGCCCACTGGGCCCCACCCTAGGGGCACACAGCTGCGGCAGGGGCATTTTTTACCGAGGTTTGCCTCCTCGCACGCCCACCGCCATGAAGGCGGCTGCGTCCTCTCGCCGCGCCCACCGAACCTCTCCGCGAGGCCAGCTGCGGCAGGGGCCGCTGCAGCGCCGAACAAGCGACGCCGCTGCGGGCTTTTTCGCCGATTTATTATTGAGGTTCGCGTTCCTCTTGGCCCAGCCGCTAAGGCAAGACCCCTGGCCCCAACCCTGGGGGTAACAGGCTGCCCGAAGGGGGACCTTAGCCAATCGGCGAGGCCCACCCGGCGATCACAAAACTGCAACCGCCGGACCCACCGCGCGACCCCATCCCACCCGACTGTCAGAACAGAGGGGCGAGACGGAACCTCCCGGGAGATCTCCTCCCCGAGAGCCGCGAGACCGAGTCGCGACTCCCTCCACACGGCCGCTTTCCGGCTGCGCCGAGACGCAGCCAGGGGTGCGCCCAGAACCCGCCAGTTTTGGTCCACGCCAGCCGAAGCCGGGACCACCCACGCCGGAGTGGCTTCCCCTATCCGCCACCCGGGGACGCGCCTGATGGGAGTCTGGCAACTCCACACGGGAACCTAACCTAACCTAACCTAACCTAACCTAACCTAACCTAACCTAACCTAACCTAACCTAACCTAACCTAACCTAACCTAACCTTTTTTTTTTTTTTTTTTTTTTTTATTATCGTCTGTAAAAAAATGCTGCTTACGCACTGTCTCCCGGCCAAAAGGGGGAGACCGGGAGGGGGTGTGGGGCTCACTGCGGCCGACACGACCACCGCAGTCCTACCCACTAAAAAACTTCAGACGACGCCCACCGCTGTTGAAAAGGGGCGAGGCACCAGTGCCCGGGTTTGTAGCTTCTGGAACCCCGCCCGCGGCCAACGTCCCCCGGATCAGAACCGGGGAGACCTCCTCAGGAAGGCGCAATTTGCAGCGCCCCCCCTACCTCCTTGTGCGGCCATGGCGTAACTGGCCGACTTCGGGGGGGGTCTATGGCGAGACGGAAGGGGCCCCCTGCCCCCGCCGCCTAAGACCCCCCGGGCGCTGCCTGACGGGCCCTCCTGGCCCGCCCGCTGCGCCAACGGCGTAGCCGGAGAGAGAGCGGATCCCGCTCCCTCTCCCGCTCCGCGGCCTCCTTCTGCGACATCACCACTTCGCAGAAGGAGGCCATCGCCTCCCACGCCGTCTCGCTGTCGACCATCTTTTGCATGATGGTCGGCAGCGAGAGAGCCACTCCACCCAGGGCCGCGGCTAACGTCGACCGCGGCCCCGCCCACGCAGGGCACGCCACCAAAGTGTGCTGCGCATCATCCATCGCGCAGTCACAGTGGTGGCAACACCGGGTCGACTCCCCCCCGGCGACGTCGCACAGATACTTCCCAAAGCACCCGTGCCCGGAAAGTACCTGTGTGAGCCGGAAAGTCATCGACCCCCACCGACGGCCGACCCATCGCTCCAATATGGGCCCGACCGCCTCGAGGATACGGCGCCTCGATCCTTCGGCACGTAGTTCGGCGCTCCTGTGTAGCTGCCGCCGCCATGCGCCCAGAGCCTGTGTCTGAGCGTCTCGACGCCACCGCACCACAGTGTCCGGTGTGGGGCGGAGACCCTGGCTCCGGGATTGCGCGCCACGCCAGTAGACCGCCGAGAGAACCTCGGCGTCGAGGTCCCATGGCAGGGACCCGGCGAGCGCGCATGCCACCTCATGGGAGATGGTGCGATACCCCCTAACGACACGGGTCGCCATGACCCTCTGCGACTGCTGCAGGATCTGTCGATGGCGACCCGATATGGAGCTCGCCCAGATTGGGGCTCCATACAGGGCTATGGACCGCACCACTCCCGTGTAAAGGCGGCGACAACTGCCGCCACTCCCTCCGAGATTGGGGAGCAGGCGAGATAGAGCTCCCGCCGTGCTCACCAACCTCGGGCCTAGGTGCCGAAGGTGCGCTTCGAAGTCCCATCTGCTGTCGAGAAGGACGCCGAGATACTTCAGCGTGTTCTCGACAGGGATGGGAGTTCCTCCTACCACGATACTAGGGCCTGGAGGCGGCCGCCTCCGGGGACCATGGAAAATAATGGCCCCGGATTTATGCAGTGCCACCTCGAGCCCCAGCCGCCGTATCCTCTCGACCACCGCCGCGACGCCGACAGTGGCCAACACTCTCGCATCCCGGGGATCAGAACCCCGGGATGTTACGAGGGTGTCGTCGGCGTAACAGATCACGTCCACGCCGTGCAAGTTCACACAGCGCAGAACGTAATCATATCCGATGTTCCACAGGAGTGGTCCCAGGACAGACCCCTGTGGAACACCGCACACCATACGCCGACGACAGCCTCCTCCGCCCATCGTTGGGAAGACTACCGCCCTCTCCGACAGGTAGCTCCCCAACAACCGCCGCAGATATGGAGGCACCCCGTGATATCGGAGCGCCTCCATAATCGTTGACCAGGGCAGGGTGTTGAATGCGTTCGCGATATCGAGCGACACCGCAATCAACACCCCACCCCGGGAAACCGCCCTCTCCGACAGGTCCTGCAAGCGGCCGATCGCGTCAATCGTCGATCGGCCGCGGCGGAACCCGAACTGGTGGTCGGACAGATCTGGTCCGACCTCCTCCAGGTGCTCGACGAGGCGGTTGGTGATGACACGCTCCAGGAGCTTGCCCGCCTCGTCGAGCAGCACGATGGGCCGATAACCAGAAGGGTCATCGGCCGGACGTCCCTCTTTGGGAAGGAGTACCAAGCGGCCCTCCTTCCAGCGCCGCGGAAAAACCCCATCCCGCAGACACCTAGCAAAGAGGGAGGTCACGCGGGAAAGAAAAGGCGCTTCCTCCCCGCTCAAAACCAGGTCCCACGCCCTCGTCGGAATGCCGTCGGGACCTGGGGCCGTGCTCTTGCCCCTCAGGCGTAGCACGGCCCTTCCTACCTCCTCTTCGGTGAGCTCGGGCACATCCTCAGTGCCCGAGTCACGGGTGACTTCTGGCGCCGCCATAGTGGGAGGCACGAAGTCGGTTCCCCTGTCTGGGAACAGTGCCTCAACCACCCTACCGAGTACCGCCGGTTCGAGACTGCTGGAGACGGGAGGGGTCCACGCTCGGAGCTTTTGCCGTACTATTTTGTACGGCCTGCCCCATGGATCCGCCTCAACGGCCTCCAGCAGCTCGTCCCACGCTGCGGCTTTGGACCGGCTAATGGCCCCGCGAAGGGCCCTCACCGCCTCTCTGTAGGCGGCGTAGAGCCGATCCAACTCGGCGTCGTCGCGAATTCTCCTTCCGCGACACCTCTGATAGCGGCGCCGCTCCACCGCACAGGTTCGGCGGAGCTGGGCGATCTCCGGCGACCACCAGTAGACCTGGGATCTGCGCGGGGGGGCGCGAACACGGGGCATGGCCACGTCACAGACACGTGCCATGGCCTCGCACACCCTCGCAGCCTCCCCCTCCACGTCCACCAGCGGTGGCTCCCGTGGCCACGCCTCGACCAGGGCTGCCTCCCGCAGCAAAGACCTGTCGAGGCGCTTGATCGCCCATCGTGGGCCGTCCAATCGCGGCTCTCCAGCACCTCCGCTGGGCGCTGGCACCGATGTGGAGACACTGAATCTGATATAGCGATGATCAGACAATGTCTCCACATCCTCCAGCACCCTCCAATCGTGGACACGATGCGCGAGAGAGGGCGCCGCAAACGAGATGTCGATAACAGACCCCCCGTTGCGGCGCACGCACGTGTCCACCGAACCGCGATTGAGGATGGACAGCCCACACTCTGTCACCCATTCCTCCAAGGCCGTCCCCCTCCCGTCAGTCGTCCGGGAGCCCCACGCCGTGGATTTGGCGTTGGGGTCCCCCATCACAATGACGGGGAGAGAAGAGCCCTGGGTTATAGCGCCCAACCTGACCAAAAACCGCTCGAACTCGACGAGGGGGCGATTGGGGGAGAAATAGACCCCCACAACCACCACCCCGCCGACCCGAGCGGCTACAAAACCTCCCCCTCTCCCGACGAGGACGAGAGGGGGAGTGCCCGCCGCCATACGCTGAATGATGGCCACTGAGCCGTCCGCGTCGCAGACCCAGTCGGAACGGACCGGGACGCGGTAGGGCTCAGCGGCCACTGCCAGACCGACCTGCCACTCCGCCATGGCCTGAAGAAGAAGATCCTGGGCCGCGGCGGAGTGGTTAAGGTTCGCCTGAAGAAGGTTGAGCTGGAGAGCCATAAATTAGTGGGTCTCCATGTCAACCTCCTCCGGCCGATCCGTGGCGGCGGTAGGGCCCGATGGCAGCACGCCTTTGCCGGGGCCCTTCTTTTTGGCCTTGGGGGACCGGGCGCAAGCCTTACCCCCAGGGCGATGGTCGGCCACCCTCCCAGCCTCCTCACAGAGGGGGCAGTGGGGGGGGGCAGAGCAGTCTCGGGCTCGGTGCCCTGGTCGAGCGCAGCGGAAGCAGTTATCGCTGCGGTCGACCGAAGACTTGCACTGGGCCCCAAGATGGCCCAGCGCGAAACACCTAAAGCAGCGGCTGGGACGAGATTCCAAAAGAGTCGTCCCAGCCGACACCCAGCCAACGAGCAATCGCCCGCTGGCCACCCGTTTCGCTACCGCCACGGGGCAGGAGACCACAATGGCCCCCAGCCCCGCAGAGGTAGCCCTTCCGATCGCCCCCGGCCTCACGAGGTCGGGAGCGCAGCCGCCGACTGCCGCCACCGCCGCCACAACCTCCTCCCTGGAGACAGAGTCGTCCAGACCCGCGATGCGGACGTCTGCCCGCATCACCGGCCTGGAGACCCTGACGTCCTCCGGCAAATAGATCGCCTGGAGACGCTCCGCCAACCGATCGGCCTTCTCCTCCCGGGCCTCTCCCGCGATCTCGAGGACCCGGGCCCCCGTCGCTGCCTTGCGGAACCGCACTGAGGCAATGCCGAGGTCGGCAAGGCGTATCTTCGCCTTGGCCTCAGCGATCACCGCCTCATAAGTGCGGCCCCGCTCCACTGCGCCCGGCAGCAGCGTCATGACCACTGCTGCAGATGATGGCGGGCGCAGCGCCTTCTTTTTGGCGGGGGCTGTTGCCGATCGGCCCGGCTGTGGTGCCGGCCTGGCAGGAGCAGCGCTCCGCGACCCTTTGGCCTGCGCCGCCACTCTCCCTTTGGGGCGGCGCGAGACCACAGTGGTCCAGGTCTCCCGTTCCTGGCCACCCGACTGGGACGGGGTGGCAACGGGAGCCGCTGGACGGACCTCCGATGGAGAGGAAGGAACAGCCGGTGCGGACGCCAAAACAGGCACCGGCTGCTTCTTCCCCTTTCCCTTCCCCTTTCCCTTCCCCTTCTTGATAGGGGGTGGAGGGGGCCGCAGTGGAGCCACAGCAGGGGCCGAAGATGGGCCCGGCTGCGGCGAAAGGGCCGCCCGGTCTGCCCGAAGCGGGGGACGCACAGATTTCTCGGGCAGCAGGCGGCCAGACACCTCCAGGCCTTCGATGCGCGCGTCCAGCACCCTCATGACGCGCGCACCCAGCTCCTGCGAAAGACGCTCCTCGACCTGCGCCAGATCCAGAGGCGCAGGCCTCTCCACTCTCCGCACCTCCTCGCGGAGAGAGGAGACCTCCCTCAAAACCTCCGCATGCTGCGCCAGGAGGCGGGCGTTCTCCTGCCTCAGGGCCTTGTCGCTGGCCCTGAGGCGCTCCAGCTCCAGCCGCAGCATGCCATCCTCTGACGCAGGAGTACGGGCCGACCAGGCCTGGAGGCACTCCCTACCGACTTCCACGGCGGTCTTGAACCCGCCGTGGAAGGTCCCCTTCAGGGACGATGACCGACCCGACATCTCTTCGACGGCGGCGAGGACCTGCGTCATCCTCTCCGCCAGAGTGGAGGCGGAGACGGTGCTGGCTGGCTCCCAGGTCGCCGCCATTGCCTTAAAGGCGGTCGCGCAATCGGGAGCGCGAGAGGGGCTCGTCTTCGCCTCCTTCTCCCGCTGAGCTTCCAGTCGGGATTGCACTCGGCCGGCACTCAGCGCCCTCCTGGCTTCGCCGAGTCCAACCGTCAAGCCATGTGTGCGGCCATGGGAGCGGCCGCGCTTGGTCTGGGCCCTCACCACCGAGGACTCGGCCTGACCCGACGTGGAAGGAGGAACCTCATCCTCACTTGCTGAGCCGGCCCCGGGTGACCTCTTTCGTTTTTGACGGGGGCTGCGCACAGAAGCACTGCCCTCGTCAACCTCCGACATCTCGGACAGCTCTACGGGGCCCACGGTGTCCATGGTCCCCGCAGAGCTGTCAATGACAATCTCATCCTCCTCCGGCGCCGGCGTCGAGACGAACCTGCCACGCTCGTCCCTCGGCGGGCCCGGCCCTCCACCGCCCCTAAGGCGCAACACTCCACCACATCGCTCGGCAGAATCAATAATAATAAAACAAAAGCAAGAGTCGTCGTAGCGGGAATCAGCAGCCTGCTGACCCCCGATGCAGTTTGTGCCCCCTCCGTATACAACGGGGCAGACACCCGCCGAGGCGGGTGTGCAGGATTCCCCCTTTCGGGGACCTGCCCGGAGATTCTTTTCCAAACTGGCTGTGAACATTTTATTTTCTCCCTCTCTTTTTTCGGGGGTGAGCTCCCCCGCACGCTAGCGACTGGACTCCCTCCAGCCATGCATCCCTTCGGCACGATCCGCTCACCTTGGGATTGGGGTAATTTATTATAGTGGTATTCTTCCACGCGGCACCGCTCTCAGTGAGCGGCACCTCCGGTCCGCAGACTGCGGATTACGGATTGCCCGACGGGGAGTCAAGAGACCCCCCCGACAGCCACTGGGATGTGACTGCCGGACTCGCCGCGCCGCAGGCCTTGCAGGCCTGCCACCCACCGCCGCATGAAAGCGGCCACTGCCCTCGAAAGGGCGAAACAAAAGGCGCCAAAACGCCTCGCCTCCACTGGGAAAATGGCCTCAGATGAGCTGAGGCGTGCTGGGAGCAGCCGACACCCTACGCCGTGTGACAACGGCACCACTGGGCCGCTTTCCAGCCGCGAAATGCGACCGGGGGTGCGCCCCACAAAACCCACCAGTTTTGGTCCGCGCCGGGCTTACATTACTTAAAAGCCGGTACCACAATGTGTGGCATGCCCCTATCCGCCACCCGGGGACGCGCCCGATGGGAGTCTGGCAACTCCACACGGGAACCTAACCTAACCTAACCTAACCTAACCTAACCTAACCTAACCTAACCTAACCTAACCTAACCTAACCTAACCTAACCTAACCTAACCAACCAACCAACCAACCAACCAACCAACCAACCAACCAACCAACCAACCAACCAACCAACCAACCAACCAACCAACCAACCAACCAACCAACCAACCAACCAACCAACCAACCAACCAACCAACCAACCAACCAACCAACCAACCAACCAACCAACCAACCAACCAACCAACCAACCAACCAACCAACCAACCAACCAACCAACCAACCAACCAACCAACCAACCAACCAACCAACCAACCAACCAACCAACCAACCAACCAACCAACCAACCAACCAACCAACCAACCAACCAACCAACCAACCAACCAACCAACCAACCAACCAACCAACCAACCAACCAACCAACCAACCAACCAACCAACCAACCAACCAACCAACCAACCAACCAACCAACCAACCAACCAACCAACCAACCAACCAACCAACCAACCAACCAACCAACCAACCAACCAACCAACCAACCAACCAACCAACCAACCAACCAACCAACCAACCAACCAACCAACCAACCAACCAACCAACCAACCAACCAACCAACCAACCAACCAACCAACCAACCAACCAACCAACCAACCAACCAACCAACCAAATCTAATATTTCCGATAATCGATAATACTTTATAAGGAAATAAAATCGATCGATAAATAAACCAAACCTAAATATTGTTGGTGTATAAGTAATAAAATTGCTGTAAATGATATCTTTTATAAGACCAGAAATATTTAATTAATATAATGTTATTTTTTTAATATAACACAGCACATTTAATTAATAAAATGTTATTTTTGTTAAAATTTGTTTATCCTGTAGCTTGAGTATGTCATGCTCACTCAAATGTCTTTGCGGTGGTGGCGTCATGCGTCGGGTCGTTGCGTTCCCTAAAATATGGTTGAGCGAAACGATGGCTGGTTCATGCGTCATACTCGTGAACGGGTGCCGCCAGTGTGGACTGGTCTGCTCATGTCTACTATGTTCATTCGTACTCATACTCGTATAACTTAAAATAAAAAGTTATTTTCTTCTTTTATTTTAAATCATGTGACTGCAGAACACATGTTTTTGTAGATTTGTCAAATTGTTTTACTATTAAGTACATATTCTTGTAACTGGCGGGAGAAAAAAAAAAATAACCTTAACGATTTTCTTCCCGTTCTTTTACGATCAAGCTCCCGCCCACAGTGAATGGGCGCGCTAGTTTTTAAGTTTTGACGTTCATAAGAGCTCTTTTGAGCCAAACTTGAATAAATGAATATGAATTTGAATTTGAATTGAAAGTTAATTGTGCATAAATACATAAACGGTATATTTTGCACAGTTTTATTAAGGTAAAATACAACAGATTTTTAAAAGACCTAATTCTTTGGTCACTTTCTGAAAAATCATTGTCAGAATCTCTTGAAGAGTCGCTATCGTCGAAAATAATTATAAGTTCGTCTTTCCACCTGTCTATTCTGACCTACCGCTATACTTTTAGGATCTCGCCACACACTTCTTCCTCTTCCATTTAAATAATGGCTTCGTGCGTCTAGCACATTTAGCCAGTGTCAAGTAAGTGATATATTAATTATATATAATTTATAGTAAATGAGAATGAGTGGTGATCAAGATGATAAATCGAAGATGAAATACCCTCCCCTAAACTTCACTTTCCCGCCAAGAAGTCTCGCCACACACTTGTCGATGCGGAAGTAGATGATTAAGTGATTTTAAATTGATCTCGTTTTATTTACCGATAAATATAATAAATAATATTTTTAAATCGTAAATATAAGTTTAATATAAGTAGAAATAAGTAAATTTTTTTTTGAGGTAAGTGTAGAAACTGTCAACACACTTGAAATTTACTAAAGAGAATTATTTAAAATTCATAGAATAGAATAGATCTTTATTGCTAAGACTGTGTACCTACATTATATTATATTTTGTTATTTGTGAACATTCTAAATGAAATAAACTGATACCTCTCACCATTAGGCAAATAAGTTTCATAAAACTCTCACTATGATTCACAAAAATATGGACGAAAAGTCAACACCTTTTTATTCACGGATGGAAGATTTTGAAAAGCAGTTGCGGGTGCAGTCTGCACCTTCACCTTCTCCAGCCCCACAGAACCTGAAAACTCTCATTGCCGACTACGGAAACTTCAAGAATTTCCTGTTGCAAGCCCTGTCAACATTTAAGCTTCAGCTGAATATTTTGATAGTGCCATTCACGCAGAAAGGTTCTACTATTTCATGGAGTAGCAGAAGAACAAGGCGACAATCTTCCAAGCAGAGTAAGCAGCCTTTTTTGTAATCAGATAAAAGTAGCATCTATTCAAAAAAAATCCTTTGAGATTTGTCATCGCCTTGGTATAAAGAGAGATGTCCCCTAACCTATTCTGGTTAGGTTTGTGGATGCTGGTTATCGTTCTAGAGTTTGGAACAAAGACATTTAACTATTACTATAGACAGGACATTGAGATCAAAACTGTAATCCACAACTTATTACCAAGTGGTAACAAGTCGCTCAGTATGATTTTATGCGCCCTCTAGTGTAGTCGTGTTTGTGCGTGAACAGATTTGACAAATTTTATAGAAAATATGCCAAATTGCATACTGGGATATTGCAAATCCCGTTATGGTAAAAAGGCTGAACGTCATTACAGTTTATTTTCGTAAGTATTTTTTATATTTACTCAATAATCAGACTATATAATAATTTTCAATAAATTATTCTAGAACATTACCCTTGCCCTTTACCATTGCCCTTTGCCGACCTCTAGCGGTGAAAAGCAAAAGCACTACTTTTAGGATCTCGCCACACTTGTCGATGCGGAAGTAGATGATTTAGTGATGTTCAAGTGATGTCGTTTTATTTATTGATTAATGTAATAAATAATATTTTTAAATTGTAAGTATAAGTTTAATTTTTCGTGTCTGGCAACACTCGATACTAGATGTCATAAAATTGTTCTGTATAATTTTAATTAAAATTTAATTAGTTAAGCATAATTTAACGATATAAAACCAATATCACCACATATTTTAGTGTTAAATAAGTGTTACATATAATTTTTTTTATGTGATTTGTGTATTTTAAGTGTAAAAAGTGACAAGTCCTAAAACCGTTGTTGATAGTCATTTCTTCACGTAAATACTTAATAAGTCGATTGTTTCTCCTGAGTAGAATATTATACTTGTATAAGCGTTTATTCAGTGTTGACGACAGTTGCTGTGTTTGCGTAATTTTATAAAATATTAATTTAAAGGAATTACCGGTAACCTCAAAATACCCACTTGTCACTTCGTATACTGCAAAGCAAAGTGCTCCGTTATTTTTTTTAATTTAACTCGCGTTTGAATTGTATTTTATGCAACACAATATGAATACTCGTAGCCGTAAAGCGTTGTCTCGCCAGCAGGAGGAGCCCAAACTCCAGCTGGTGTTGCAGGAGCTTAAGACCAAAACGGAGCTCTGTGCAGAACTTTCAAAGGAAAGAGAGGAGAACGAAAATCTGTTAGTGAATGCGTTAGATGACACAAAGAAATTAAAATCTGAACTTTCAAGGCTTCATATTAGTTATGAGGATGTTGTTATTGAGCGGGATCACCTACAATCTATAGTAGATAGGTTTCAAGAGTGCAGTGAAGAGTATGAGAGGACCCTGAGGAGGACTTCAGTACTGGAGCAGGAACTACGAGATGCCCATGTGCACATCTCCGACTTGGAAGTGTCCTCACAGGAATCTGCTGCTCGTGAAACAAATAATTTATACAGTGAGTTAATGAGTGGTGCCCCGCAGTTTATTACTTCTGCAATTGTTTCAAACCCGGACTTGTCTACTATTGATCTCACAAATGATAACTCATATCAACCAGACAAGTCAGTTCTATTTTGCAGCAGAAATAAACTAAAAAAATATATTAAAATTAATAAATTTATCTATAAATCAAAAAAACAATTAAAACATTTTAATAGCCTGATGAATAAATGCAAGAATATTAAATCTAATCTTAAATTAAGAGAACAATGGAAGTTGTCTGAGCTAGAGTTAAAACAGTGTCATTCAAAATACTATACTGACACAAAGCACTTAGAATCAAAAATACAAAATTTGCAATTTGAAATTCAGTATCTAACTAGGAAATATGAATTGTCCCTTAAGGACTACAATAAATGTTCTTTAACAATAGATAAGATACTTAAAACCTCAAATGATAACACTGAGCGCCTTGATTCTTTTATAAATCAAAACTCTTGCAAAGACAACTGCTTGAGTTCTCCACAGTGTGTTCCTTCGGTCTGCATTGACACCAAAACCTTATGTGGAAGCTCCCATACTAGTGTCAGTGCAGAGCAGCCGTTGTGTGCATCAATTGATGTAACATGTTGTACACAAGGTGATGTACATAAAAGAATTATGTTCAGTGATGATATTGGTAGACATATGGGCTCAAAATTGAATTCAGAGTCTAAGGGACAATCAGTTGTGAACTATTGCATGCCATCTGCAACATATGACAAAATTATGAAAAAAATTTTAAATTATAAATTTAGTAATGAGAATACTCTTATTATTTTAGTGGAGAATAGGGGTAACGTTAACAAAAAGGATTTAATTGAATATATTAATAATTTATTGTCTCTTGATTTAAGTAAAATTATTTTGTTCACATTCCCCTACTCAAAGAGCTTGCCAGACGCGGAAAATAATCTTAGATATAAGTTAAACTGTGTACGACATACTATAAGTACATATCATGATTGTATTAATTTGATTGATACTAACAGTTTTGTTAGCAGCAAATTTATGACTAAAGGTAGATATTACCTTTCATCTAGTTTTAAGCGACAGATAGCAAATTCGCTATCCTATTATTTTAGCTAAATTTAATATAATTAATTATTATTAATTATTATTTTATTAATTAATATTTAATTTAATTTGGCTAAACATATTGCTTCTATTGAGCAAAGCAGTAGTGTAGATAATAATTGTTGTGTTGACATTAATTATTCTGATTCTATTTCTAATATAGAAAATCATTTAAATTAAGATCTAAGACAACAGAGACAAACTCTGGCATAGTAATTACTAAGCAAAATAATGTTATAAACCTGGTGCACCAGAATATTAGAGGAATATTGGGTAAGGAACTAGAAATTGAATTGTTCATGAACGGTAATCATATTGATATTTTTTGCATTACTGAACATTGGATTAAAAGTAACCAGTTCATGTTCAATTTTAATAATCACCAGGTAGGTAGTTCGTTTTGCAGGGAGGGTGCTATACATGGTGGATCATTAATTATAGTAAATAAGAAATTTAGATTCAAGGAGCGCCATGATATAGTAAGCTTCTCAGCCGAACGGATTATTGAAATAGCCTGTATCGAAATGGAGCGGTTTGTTGTATTGAGTGTATACAGACCTCCATCAGCTTCATATGATTTATTTGAAAGTATTATGGATGAAGTGCTGGGAAAAGTTTATAATGATAACAAAAATGTTATTGTTTGTGGAGATTTTAATGTTAATTTGCTAGAGTGTTCGAGTGCATGTACAAGAATAAAAGCACTTTTTAAATCATATAATTTGATAAATGTGTTTCTAGAGCCAACAAGAATTACAGCCACTACTGCCACTTGCTTGGATAACATATTTACAGATATTATATTGAGTGATGACAGTAAAAAAATTATTAATCAATTAGATTCAGATCATTGTGGTCAACAAATATCTTTGCTTTGTAGAAATAAAACTGTGGCTAAAAGAACAATAACATTTATACCAAAAACCAATAATCGTTTTGAGAGGTTTAACAATAAATTATTATCATTTAGTTTACCCATGGTCGATAAAAGCAATGACCCTAATATTTTATATAATATGTTTTTTAGCGACTTTTGTAGTAGTTTTCAATCAACATTTACTCCCAAAACGTCTATGGTAAATGATAATGCTGCCTTTAGTGAATGGGCTACTCCTGGGCTACATAAAAGTAGAAAGAGACTGTATGAACTGTATGACGAAAGAAATGTTAACAATAGTTAAACAATTTCATAATTATGTAAGGAAATATTCTAAAATATTTAGAAAAGCATGTCATACGGCAAAGTCTTGTTATTTGAGCTATAAAATTAAAAATAGTGATGATAAGATTAAAATGACATGGAATATTATTAATAGTGAAACGGGAAGAAATAAGAATTATAATAATAAGTTTAAACTCAACATTGATAGCAAGACGCTTACATCTGACTTAGATATTGCCAATGCTTTTGAAGACTTCTTTACTAATATTCCAGTGTCTACTACAAAAACTTTAAATTCCTCGCCTACTTTAGCGGAGGCTATTTTAAGAGATAATGTAAACATTTGTACAGAAGAGTTTATGTTTAATCATGTAACACCCATAGATATAATTAAGACATTTAATACTCTTAATGTTAAAAAGACTGCAGACCTCTGGGGCAATTCCATCGTAGTTACCAAGCCTATCATTGTTTCGGTGGCGCACAGTTTAGCTATAATATTTAATAAATGTATAGATTGCGGCACGTTTCCAGATTTAATGAAAAATAGTAAAATCATTCCACTATTTAAATCGGGCAGTACAGCAGACCCAACTAATTTTAGACCTATTTCAGTGCTGCCTACTTTTAGTAAAATTTTTGAAAAACTTATTTACAACCAAATGTTAAGATTTTTTAATAAAAATGGCTTAATGCATTCAAAACAATTTGTATTCACTAAGGGTCGCTCCACAACCGATGCAGGTGTTGAGCTTTTGAAATATATTTTTGATGCTTGGGAAGATTCTTTGGACGCTTTAGGTATTTTTTGCGATCTGTCCAAAGCTTTTGATTGTGTTCCTCATGAAACATTGATAAAAAAATTAGATTATTATGGAATAAGAGGCTCCGCATTGGATCTTCTTACTTCTTATTTAAGTAATAGGATTCAAAGGGTTTGTACGGATTACGTACAATAATTTTAATGCTGACCACGCGACCTTGTTCGGCGCGCGGCAGTAGTGACTTTTATTTCATTCATTATATTTTAGTTCCTAACATACCTCCAACCTGTAAACAACTTATAATAAACTTAACTATACTGTGACAGTGGTTTCAACTATACTAACATCCCGGTCCAGTCAACTATAACATATCAAAGACTCAAACATCTTTAGTGGTCCTTCGAGAAGATAGAACAGGTATTTCGTGTGTGATAAACTTTATACGGTAGCGAATCGGTTTGGCTGGCCTCCCAGAAGCGGGTCTCACCAGGCAAATTGAGAAGGCGCACATATCGTGTAAAGTGTAAGCTTTACGTATACCTTTTATTGACCTCTACCATCGCGTGGGAAGTCAGTAAAGACCAACGCCTAACGGAAATACTTATCCATCAATAACTTTCCATTAACTAACTATGTCGACTGATGTTCAACAACTTATCAACCGTCAAAAAGACAGCTTCGTCACACATTTTTTTCGTTCGCTCATACACGCTATCAATAAAATATTCAAAATTTTTATCTTTCACTTTAAGTAATATTTGATGATTTATTTCAAACTCCTGCCACTGAGATTTCAATGCATTGAGTCTTTTTTCTAAGTATTCCAAAGACTTTCTTGAAGCACTGTCTTTTTTAAAGTTTGTGCAAAGTTGCTTGATCTTGACGAAGCTGTCTTTTTGACGGTTGATAAGTTGTTGAACATCAGTCGACATAGTTAGTTAATGGAAAGTTATTGATGGATAAGTATTTCCGTTAGGCGTTGGTCTTTACTGACTCCCCACGCGATGGTAGAGGTCAATAAAAGGTATACGTAAAGCTTACACTTTACACGATATGTGCGCCTTCTCAATTTGCCTGTGTTCTCAATTTGCAGGTGTAATGAAGTGTGAAAGAAATCTACCTATTGCACAGCAAACAAAACTCGGATGGATCCTGTGTGGAAATGTCAGAACGTTTAACTGCTTCATCACATTGAATGAACTTGAAAATATAGCTGCATTTTGGGAAACCGAGGATATACAAATGAATAACGAGAAATGTGAACTAACACAACAGGAATATTGCGAGAAATACTATGCTGACACAACTAAACGGGGAAGTGACGGCAAATACGTCGTTAAAATGCCCATGAAATTAGATTTTGAGAAGAACTTAGGAGATTCTAAACGCCCTGCATTATCTCAATTTTATCAGCTTGAAAGAAAAATGCAAAAACAACAACATTTCGCATCTCAATACAAACTTTTTATGAATGAATACCTGGAATTGGGACACATGAAGCCCATCACACTTTACTTCATCAGGAAGTAAAAGCTGAAAACTTATTTTCTCAACATAAGCCGCGTACAGTCAACAACATCACCGATGACGTAATAATTCCTTACTCTTAGTTGATAATTGTTCATCCCCCTTTGGAATACTTAGAAAAAAGACTCAATGCATTGAAATCTCAGTGGCAGGAGTTTGAAATAAATCATCAAATATTACTTAAAGTGGAAGATAAAAATTTTGAATATTTTATTGATAGCGTGTATGAGCGAACAAAAAAAATATGTGACGAAACTGAACAGGGAATTTTGCAACTACAGCAGGAACTCATCGTAGCGGCATCCACATCTAAAAAGCCATCAACCTCATCATCGGGGGATGAACAATTATCAACTAAGAGTAAGGAATTATTACGTCATCAAGAGTGTAACTTTAAGGTGTTTAACCGTATTTTGAACAAGTATGAAAATATAACTCTGTCAGAAAAGTGGGAGCTTGAAGACGCCCTAGCGAATCTAAAGGTAAAATGGGATGCTGTAGAGAAAACGCATTTTGAATTAGATTATTATGCAACAGAAACGGATTATTTTTACGAAACGGAGTATATTAATTTAGAGAATAAATATGACAATTTGAAAAGGAAACTTAATCAAAAAATTTGGAATAATATTCATTTTGAAAAATCAACGCCGAGAATTGAAATTCCTGACTTTTATGGGGATTATACTCTTTGGACTTCGTTTAAAGATCTTTTTACCGAAAGTATTCATTCAAACCCATTATTAGCAAAAACACAAAAAATGCAGCATTTAAAATCAAAATTAAAGGGTGAAGCCGAAAAGTTAATTCAACACTTGACGATTAGTGCGGAGAACTATGACACTTGCTGGGACATCCTGACCCAGCGCTATGACAATAGACGCCTGCTTTTCACATCTTACATGAACACATTCCTAAATCAGCAATCTGCACAGCATAGCAACGGCTCCAGCATTAAGAAGTTACATGACACCACTGTGGAGTGTATTAATGGCCTTACTAACTTAGAATTAGATATAACCGCTTCGCATTCAATTTTGGCACATTTAATAATGAAGAAACTTGACTGTGAAATTTATGCTGAATACATAAAAGGATTGGCCGCCCCAAGAGAGCTACCAAACTTAGAAGAACTTTTGGCTTTTCTCGAATCGAAATTCATGGCCCTCGAAACACTACAATCTGGTCACATCATTCGATCTTTACCTTCACCGCAGCAAAAGCCGCAATTTCTGAAACAAAATTATTACAAGAAACCGACATTTTTCAATAAACACGAGAAAAGTCACAGAACATTTCATACTTTCGCACTTAAGAATTGTCCCATGTGTAAACAAAATGGTCACGTTTTAATGCAATGTGACAAATTCTTGAACATGACACAACCGGAGCGGAATATTGCAGTTTCGAAATTGCATTTATGCAGAAATTGTTTATTTAGTCACAAGTTAAGGCCATGTACATCGGAAAAACGCTGCAAATTACATAATCAGAATGCACCATGTGAGCTAAAAATGTTCAATCAGCAAAAAGCATTATCTTGTGTTATGAATGAGATAGCATGCAGAGATATATGGGTCAAACTACACAAGGCCAACGTTTGGTTATTCACTTGTTGCGACAAACACCTGTTACGAATAATATGTGGAGATCAGGTTACGTCTGCCGCGATAACAGGCACTGGACTTATCGTACTACGGGAGGAATGCATCATACAGAAAGAAGACGCTACTATTTACGCGTACAATCACTTTGGGAGCGAGTATAATCTTACGGCTGATATTGAAGTCCCTACCATCGATTCCTCTATCAACAAGATGGTAAACGTCACATGGCATAACGCACAACTAAACATCAACATCAAAAAACTTAATAATAGTGAAGACTATTTAAAAATAAGCCAGAGCTTAGAAAGCCAGAAACTACGTGAAGTTCCTTATAGACAAGACTTATCTCCTCATGACGTGTACCACTACATAGTTTCTTTTATTGTCTGGGGAGGAGCTGCCGCTGGTGTCTTCTACTGTATCATTCGACGATGGAGATCATCGAGAGTCACCAACCCTTCCGCCCAACAGGGAGTCGCAAACCACCACGCGGACATCGAGCTGCAGGAGATGAGCGTCGCCCCCCCGCAGGCTCAACCGGACGCGGACACACCATTTCGATTCGATTAATAATTTTACTTTCTATTTTAGACTAGTTTATTTTTTATATTTAGCTTTAATGATATTTAAATACTTAATGTAACCAACAGTTTATATTATATTATTATGATTTTGACTTTTAGTAACTATATTTCCCTAGGGAGCATGTACGGATTACGTACAATAATTTTAATGCTGACCACGCGACCTTGTTCGGCGCGCGGCAGTAGTGACTTTTATTTCATTCATTATATTTTAGTTCCTAACATACCTCCAACCTGTAAACAACTTATAATAAACTTAACTATACTGTGACAGTGGTTTCAACTATACTAACATCCCGGTCCAGTCAACTATAACATATCAAAGACTCAAACAGGGTTGAAGTTAATGGAAAGCGATCTCAGGGTTCTGTAGTAAAAATGGGGGTACCGCAGGGCTCGATTCTCGGCCCGTTTTTGTTTTTAATTTATATTAATGATTTGCCACATTTGGTAAAGGAAAATCACGAGATAGTATTGTTTGCTGATGATACATCATTATTATTTAAAATAAAGCGATATCAGAACTCAGACGATGTAAACAATGCGATCTCAAAGGTGGTGCACTGGTTTGACGTTAACAATTTATTATTAAATGGGGCTATAAAAACGAAATGCATTAAATTCGTGACGCCTAACGTCAGACAAGTAAACACCACTATTAAAATAAAGGAAGATGAGTTGACCCTTGTGGATACCACCAAATTTTTGGGTGTTATATTAGATTCTAAGCTGCAGTGGGGCCCAACTATTGGTGAATTGTCGAATAGACTCAGCTCTGCAGAATATGCGGTAAAGAAAATTCGCCAATTAACAGACTTTGAAACAGCTAGGCTTGTTTATCATTGTTATTTTCATAGTGTTATGTCGTATGGTATTCTTCTGTGGGGTTGTGCCGCAGATATTCAAAATATTTTTGTACTGCAGAAGAGGGCTATACGAGCAATTTATAATCTACCATGTAGACATTCACTAAGGGATAGATTTAAAGAAATTGGTATTTAGACAGTGGCGGGTCGGTTTGTTTATGAAAACCTAGTATATGTACATAAGAATATTGATAAATTGAGTAAGAAAAGCTATATACATAACCTAAACACAAGGTATAAGCATTAACTAGTTGTATCTGCCAATAGGCTCCAAAAAATTAACAAATCTTTTAAAGGTCTATGTGTGCGATTCTATAATAAAATCCCAAGCAATATACAGCAATTAAGCCTAAATAAATTTAAATTAACAATAAAGCGCAAGCTGTCTTTAAAGGGATACTATTCTATCAAAGACTATATGGCTGAAATGCTTGGGATTAAACTGCCGTTTCATACAAGGTATTCTAATATGAATGAATTAAAACATGAATATTGTTATATTATGTTGCATTGTATAGCGTTACAGACAAATGAAGATTGTAACTAACCGATCGATAATTTAAAAGAGCATAGCCTATAAGTTTCTTGCTAGTTCTTCTTACAGAGCGGTGGCTCGGAACTGGCCCTTAAATTAACTTACACTTATTTTTTTTATTTGTTTAGTTGCAAGTGAATCTAAGCTTCGTGATTTTAGTACAATTATATTTTAATTGTTTTTTTATTTTTTTATAATTTTGACGTTTTCAAGTACTTTGTAATAGTTTATGAAATAAAAAGTATTTTTTCTTTATCTGCAATCAATAAATTTCAATCGTCCGTGTTGGGTCTTAGCTGCATCCCCTACTATCGGCCGGGGCTACACCCAGGTACAGACGCTTCCCTTCCTGCTGGTGACCTGGGCACTCCCTGGCTGAGCGCTTCATTCCCTTCCCATCCGCTGGTAGCCAGTGCGACCCCCTGGTACAGCACCCCTTTCCCCTCCGCTGGTGGCCAGGGTACCCCCTGGTACAGCATCTTACCCCTCCTTCATACTGTGAGTGGCGAGCGGTGGCTTACAACCGCATGCGGAGCGCCGTACAGACTTTGTAAGAATTGTTTCTGATTTGACTTCCTTTTTCTACCACGTGGCGCTAAAACGAGTTTCATTTGTTCGTTCAACTCACTCACTCTGCTCATAGGTTCGGTTAAAAGGGGAGCCAACCCGGCATTCGGGGATCGACTGTCGAAGTGAATAAACGTTGTTAACGTAGTTTCTGGAGATTATGAATAAGTCTTAAAAGTCTTATATTTACTCATCTCATCTTGAACTTTGATGAAAATACCATGCTTTCAACGTGAAGGAATAACTTATTATGTCACAACTGTTCACCACGCCACAGCAGAGCTTACTTACACCTGAACATAGGCAATAAGAATTCTCTTTATAGATTTGTATATCAATTTCATATACTTCGATGTTCCGAACCAGTCGGTAACAGTGGCTTCGTAACCTCTTTGGTTCCTGCGATACTGGCCCGGAGTCTAGTGCAGTGGGCGCTATTAAGTTTATAAAGGTTCAATTGCAACATATGTAATATTAAGACACATAGTTCAAGTCAAATTTACAAGTGATGCAGCGTTTGTTTTAATCAGTATCTATAAGTTTGAGAAGTAATTGAAACCAATTTGAATTTCCCGCTTTTTTTAAAAGTAGTTCCAACTTATGCGTAGAGATGGCGTTGTTTGCCTGGGGTAGTACTAAAAAACCAAAGAGATGTACCTCTATTTCCTATATATACAAACTACTCTATGGTCCTATCTAATTGTATTTGGGACGCACTTTGTACTTATTTATGCCAAGACATTTGTGGATTCGGTCGAGTTAGAAAGCAGTGGTGTTCTGAGGTATTTTCTATTTGTATAAAAGAAGGCGGCCCTTAACTCTCCACATTTTTTATTCATAAAGTGAACTTTCTATGAAAAATTGTGTATGAATGAAATGCCAACACAGGAGAATGCCAATATGTATTACAAACGTAAATTTTGACTCGTGGTTTTCTTTTTGCATGGGTAGCGGGCTCGCTGGTCTCGCAATAAAACTACAATGTTTGTGAAAAATTTATTAGTCGTGTAAAAAAAATTACACAACTGTTTTTTTTATAAATAAATACAGTAAGTAGGTATCTAATGAAAATCTTACGCAACTGTTTGCTAATTGTCAGGTTTGCTGTTTTCCAGATTCGGTATTATCCAAAATAATTAAAGTACAATTTTAAGTTACACAACAATAAAGTATGATTGTATGAATTATTATAAATTGCCAAATGTGTATCGTGAGAACAGAATTAGCAAACAAGCGCGGCGGAAGATGCGGTGCTATCACACGCGCCCCGACTTGCCGCAGTCCGCCGCACCGTGACACGCTCGAGTCGGCACGCTTCAGTCGGCACGCTCAAGTCGGCACGCTCAAGTCGGCACGCTCAAGTCGGCAAGAACGCAAGTCCGCAGTGCAGCGGCGGGGCGCAATCCACCTCACTCTAGCCGTTGGATTTATACATATAAAAATAGATCGCTTAAAGTTATTTACTAACCTATAAGGAGAACATTAATTCTATTTTAATATAAATGCATTTTAAAGTTATGATATGAACCTATAATCAGAGCACCATTATAATTTATAACAAAATTAGACGACGGCCGTCCGACGCCGACCGCTCCGAGCTCACTATTCACAAAGACTCACTCTCATCGCACCGACACGCTATATACAATCACTTTATTCTCTATGGTATCTATTTACAATAAGTAGTAGTCGAGTTCGATCGCCGCCAGGCGCGGCTCACGCGCCGTTCATCAGTCTCACATCAGTCCTACCTAGTAGATACCTTCACGCTCACAACTAGTACAGGGAAGTATATTTTTTATATACATAGTAAACGCTACAGTTCCGGCATGGTCCCGCGAAATACGCAAATTAAACGCATTTAAATTTGTCACATTAAAAATATCGTTCACATCCAGCGAGAAGAAGAGTCAGGCAGCGCTTTCGATTCGGTCTCAACAGTAGTCCGGAAGACGAAATCGCACTCGGGGCCGCTCGGGCGCGGCGCCGGCGGGGGGTCGCTAGATGCCCGGCGGGCGCGGCGCGGGCAGGCGGGCCGGCGGCAGCGGTGGCAGCGGCTCGGGGGCCGCGCGCCGCCGTCACACGTCGGTGTGCCGCGCCGTGCCGCGCGTGACGCCCGTGACGCCCGTGACGCCCTCCCTGCGCGTGACGCCCGCAGCGCGCGTGACGCTCGCCACGTCCGTGTCGCTCTCGTCTTCGGAGTCCTCAATTTCGCACAGGTTGGTGGAGAGGTCGCTGCAGGAGCCGTGCCCGCCGCCCAGCAGCGAATTCCGCTCCTCTGTAACCACACCCCAGCGTTTCATTGACGTGTAGCGAGCGATTAGATTAGGTAAATAATAGGAAAGACCTATCGATTTAAAAATGAGCATTTTGTTAGAACTACTGACCGAGCATGGTGATGAGGCTAGCGGCGTCCGGCTCGCGTAACGTGCGGGCGCGCAGCGTGGGTCCGTCCGGGTCGGACGCGAGCCCGTCCGGCGTCGGCAGGTACTCGTCCGGATGCAGCAGGTACGACGACGCTGAAGAAAAAGTTAAACTTAACAAGGAAACGCAGATACCTATAAATACAGATAGATAGAAAAATTTGGCAGCGGGTCTGCGGATCTTTTAACCTCACACAAAACGTACGTAGATGTGCTGAGGTCGCCGTAGTCTCCGAGTGGAGTGAGCGGGAACCTGGCACGGGCGCTAAACTCTCTTATAGCCTATCATCACACTAGCGATATTTTTGGTAAACAAATTCGCTGTGAAATCGCTCGTGTGAAAAGGCTCTTAATGAGGACCCAATGTCAATAGGACGAGCACCCGTTGGTTGGACATCTGTGACTGGAATGTGTAGCATCACTATGGCTGACCAACATTCCGCTTATAAAAACTGTATCTATGTCTGTATCTAAACTTTTAAAAGTCTCAACAGCTCTGTGTTGTGCCTTTCGTCTAAATTGATACATTATATACTTAATTTTATAAGTATACACATTCCGTTTTTTTCTATATACATCATCATCTTATTTTTCTATTCCTAAATACCTTTTGTATAAACATATTTAAAAAAAGAAACAATTTGATAGTAAAATGTCTTTTACATATTTTGAAATCGATTGGCGTGCCTAAATAATACCTTCTGAAACAGTGAAGATCAGCGTCGTGACTTCTTAGAGATGTCCGACAATATGCTGAGTGGGCACCATTTCGATACAAATTAAGTTCCTTAAGTTATCCTATTTGTGTTAATTATATTGTGTACTTATTTTATATTATTATTTTCGTCGTGTTTAATAAATATTTTTCTTTCTTTCTTTTTGTAATGAAAGAGTGTAATAAAGGGTCAAGAATGATCGCGTTGTTTACGCCGATAACTTAGTTTTTACATTGGAGTCGTCTACTGATTATTTACCTCAGGTATATATACATATACATCGTACATCGTTATGTCATTCATAACGAAGTCGTATTACGTATAAATGTAATGTATAGTCACCGTCCGTGAAGTTATCGTTGATGTCGTCGCGGAACTGGCGGCGCGGCGCACGCGGCGTCGGCGGCTCGTCGCACGTGTCGGTCCCGGTGTCGGCCACGGGCGACGCCAGCGACGCGACCGACGCGACCGACGCGGGCGACGCGCGCGGCTCGGGCGAGCTCGAGTCGGGTCGCTCCGAGCCGGGCACTTCGCTGATGCCGGGCAGCGCGCCGCCGCCCCCGCACCAGTCCGAGCAGTCCCAGTGGTACCCGCCCACCATGTGAGGCTCGGCTCCTCCCCCTCCCCCTCCGCCTCCCTGGAGCGCGCCTCCTCCCACTCCCCCTCCCGCGGGGAAGCCGGCCCCGCACGAGCCCAGCGGCGGCGTGGCATGCCGGCGCAGCACGCCCGGGGAACGAGTGCGCGATCTCGATTTGCAACCTTTCAGATCTAAAGAACATAAAGAAAAACAAATTAATCAAAAGCAATACATAGAAAACATGATCTGTGGGACAAGTTTGTACCAATTACTATATTCGGTTCCATTGCCTATTATCTGTCAGAAATATTTATGAAATGCGTCGATCAAGGAGCTTTTTCAGATCAGATAAAGCTAAGTGAAGTAACTCTAGACCAATTTTATTGAGTTTAAATAAAGTTTTTTGTATTTGTTTTACGTCCAGATATCAAAAAGTTAATATATATCATAATTTCATACACGCCTGTTTCCTCGTGTTTAGGAGGATCCCTATACACCCTATATATATCGTCTGGTTCTCGTACACAGAGTCTCACAGGGCTCAGTTTTGAGTCCTTTTTTATTTCTCGTGTGTCCAGGGCGTCAAAAGTCCCCGATCGAAGCCGAGAGCTATACAGCTCTAAGACTTTACAGTCTGCCTAGCATTAGGATATCATATAGTCTGCCCGGCATTAGGATATTATTTTATTTGAGACTATTGGGAAATTAGGAGCCTTGAAGTTATTGACTATCAACTACTACTACTACTTGCAGGTTTTCAAAACACCATAAAATGTAAATGATTTGAACATCAATAAATGTAGCGGACCGTTGTAGATCTTGTTGTCGACGAAGGTGTGCAGGTGCATCTGCTCGGACCAGGGCTTGCGGTCGCGCTCCACGTTCAGGTTGCGGCGGATGTCGGCCGGCAGCCCCTCCAGCCCCCCCAGCCCCCCCAGGCCCCCCAGCCCCTCCAGCTCGTCGCCCGCCGAGCCGTAGCTGCGCAGCGTGTCGGCGTTGTTCAGCGGCGGGCAGGCGCCGGCCCCCCCGCCCCTGCCGGCCCCCCCGCCCCTGCCGCCCGCTCCCCCCAGCAGCACCGCTTCGAGGTTGGACAGCTTGGACGCGCGCACGCCGCCCGCGCCCAGCGGCAGCGGCATCTTCGTGCTGCAACGAAGGACCTTCTAATGAAACCTTGTTAGCGGTGTCGCTTCGATGACCTCCCGGTCCGGTCTACTAAAAGCAGTCCTTCTGACCGACGGCACAGAACACGCGAACGCAAAAATACAATTAAGCACAAAAAGATATGACCAAAACTGTTTAGAATATAATAATAGGGTTTGTTAGTACAATATTCACTCCCACATTTTTCAATATTTGTATAATAAACTATTGATTTGTTAGAAAACTTATTTCAAATGTATTAGCCCGTGCGAGTTCCGAACTGATTTCGTGCTTTTGTAATTTAGAACATTTATGTTCGGAAGAAAATAATTTTGTAGTTAAATTTTTTATCATTTATTTTTTTATTATATTCAGTTGTAAGTCGTCGTAATAAATAAATAAATATTTCATTGATTTTCATAGTAATAAATAATCGGTACAAACAAAATACGAACTCTCAAATTAAACAGGTTTACTGCGATTTAAAATAGTCGAAATAATTATATTTTTAGAAATTATTAGTCGTTATTAGTTATGTCGGAACATAAGGCCTGAAGCCGCTAACGTTTACAATCTGGGGCGACCTTGTAAAACAAAATAACATATGCCTTAATGTCTTCAAGATCAACAGGATCATTTAGATTCGTCAATATTTACACACATAATGAAAATTCCATATATCTTTTTACAACAATGTGAGATATATGATGATAATCAAGAAAATCTTTCACACTATATTTATTTATTTATAGATAAATTAGTCACATCATCTGGCAGCGTATTGTACATGCGAATACAATTTCCCGCAAAAGAATTTGTAACTTTATGGAGCCCATACTTGGGCATAGCCAGTTTATTCATATTTCTTAAGTTAAATTATGTCTATCATTATTTTTGCATAACTTACTTCTATTTTTATGAGTAAGTAGTAAGTATTCTTAAATGTACTGTGAATATACAATCATTATCCCTATCTCTGTAAATTTATCCCTCAACGAGTCGCGAGATCTCATACCATAGATAGTACGAACAGCCCTTTTCTGCAGCATAAAGATACATTAAATATCTGCAACATTTCATAACACTGCTGATATAACTGAAGTAGACTAGAGAAACTGTTTTAATGTCCGTTAGTTGTCGGATCTTCTTCACGGCATAGGCTGCAGAACTCAGTCTGCCCGAAACTTTCCCGATGTGAGACCCCCATGGCAACCTGGAGTCTAGTGTTACACCCAGAAAAACCGTATATAGGTAAAGTGAACTCGACACATTTAGTTTTATTTTGATTAAATGATAAATTCACTAAACAAGTGGACTATCCTAGAGAGGGCATTAGTTACGTCGTCAAGTTAACTTTAAATATTAAAGACGTGATGCAAATAAAAAAATCTCGTGATCGTCTTTTATGAGGTGGGGGAGATCATTTATATATACTAGAAATAGAAATAGCCCTAGGATTGAACCCTGCGGCACCCCCATTGTTACTGCAGATCCTGGTGACTGATTACCATTAATAACTACGTAAGTAAAGTTTGATGCTGGACGCAATCAAATGCTTTGGATAAGTCACAGAAAAACACCGTTAGCATCATATGAGTCATCCCAGGCTTCGTAAATACCCTGCATTAATTTTATTCCAGCATCAGTAGTAGACCGGCCGCGAGTAAAACCGAACTGTTTAGTGTGCAATAGATTATAATTGTCAACGATTATTTTTTCAAAAAATTCACTAAATGTGGGCAATACTGAAATAGGACGGAAGTTTGACGGATCCGTGGTGCTACCCGATTTATAGCTACAGAGGAGGTACTTACTTAATTTCATTAGATCCGGAATCACACTACTCTAAATGCACTTACTATTAATTATTACCAATTCAAGAGTTACTATTTCGATTAAAGAGTTAACTAAGGGCGTGTTCCCACCGTGTCGTGACGACAGATAATCATGTAGTTTTAAGTGTCGTGGCTTATATGTTAAATTTACGACATAGTGGGAACGCGCCTTAAGTGTACAGAAATGCCCCAAATTGCAGCCGTTTTTTTTATATTAAAGGATTTAAAAACTTTTATGTCGGTGTGTACATTAACTTTATTAAATTTAAACAAAACATCGCAGCAAGTCACGTCGGCTTTTAATAAAGATTCTGGAAGGGGGTGCAAAGGCTCAGGGTTCTGGTTTTAAAACATCTCACTATATTTTATGCAGCTTGATAATTTTATCTTGGGTCCCCGCGAGGAGGACCTTAGGAGAGGAGAATGAACTTAGGAGAGAGGCTCTTTTACCTGTTGAGCGGGTCGGGCCCGGGGTGGCGGCGCGCGCGGCGCCGGGCGCGGCCTCGCAGCGACAGCGGCACCGCCACCGCCAGCAGCAGCAGCGCCGCCAGCAGCGCGCCGCCCGCCCACAGCGGCCACGCCGCGCGCGCCGCCCAGCGCCACGCCGCCCACAGCGCGCCGCCCACCGCGCCGTCCGCACCGCCCACCGCGCCGCCAGACACCACGGCGTCGGAGTATAGCGGGTTGCCGCAGTTCATGCCTGAAACGCGGCCCACGTGAAAGCTCAATTTTCAGATCTTCACCGTCTCCCGGCGGTTTCTATTTTATATACATATTTGATTTTATTTTAACGGGACGATAAACTAGGCCTAAGAAAGGGGAAACCTCGCGATTTGAGACTGATACTTGATTTTTATAATTTTCATTCGCTCCTCATCTTAATCTATTCCCGCTCTCCTTTTTTCACTGGAGGACGTTACCTCCTGATAAAAAGAAGAGAAGGAATTCACCGCGCAGACTCAATGGATTGACGGAATCAATAAGTTACAGAATAAAAACTATTAAGATTAATATACTTTACTTTTTCATTGATTTAATTTCGGATTTAACGTTTTAAAACAATTTTAACAATTAATTATTTTAACTGTTGATTTCTATTCAGCATTTAGTTATTATAAAAGTTTAAAATAGATTTTAAACTGCATTTGTAACACAACAGCACTATTCATTTATGTGTCTCCCGTTTGGATTGAACACTGCTGTGACCATTTCCATAAAATATTGAGCAACATTGTAAGAAAACACGAGCTCAATAGTTTTGCAAAATAGTTGGTAGACGAGATCCTGACCTAGTCGAAAACTATTAAAGAGCATTTAACACGTCATCGATGGAGTGGTTCCGTCAGGAAGCATGTTCATGTGGTTCGCAAGCAATTCATTTAATCGCGGGGCGAAAATCTTGAAATTTTTTATTTGTAGTAGTGTTGGGTTACAATTCTTGCCCTTTTTTAATAATATGTAATGCACTTCATATTTTGGAGCTCTTTGTGCCATCTCGTCACACTGGACTATTTAATCTACCTCGTCCGAGTGGGGACTCATCGGTTTCACGTTTAGGATAGGTAGCTCGGTCGTTTATAAAATGAATTTAACAAATATACATCGAGGCTACGCGAGGCACTACGAAAGAATCAAAACACTCGATGATCGTTCACGATCGTCCTTTCGAAAAGTGGAGAGCCACGCACCGGTCTTGTCGGGCGGACACAGGCAGCGGAACGAGCCCGGCTCGTTGACGCACGTGGCGCCGTTCAGGCACGGCTCGCCCGCGCACTCGTCCACGTCGTACTGGCAGCGCGGCCCGAAGTAGCCGCGGCACGCGCACGACGGGCCCCACTCGCCCTCCTCGCACGCGCCGCCGTGCGCGCACACGGCGCCCTCCCCCCCGCCCCCGCCGCCCCCGCACCAGCGGCCGTGCTCGCATCGCGCGCCCGACAGCCCCGCGGCGCACGCGCATCGGAAGCCGCCGTCCGGCGCCGCCGAGCAGAACCCGCCGTGCAGGCAGGGCTGCGACGCGCACGGCTCCGTGTCCGTCTCGCAGTGCGCGCCCGCGAACCGCGCGTGGCACGCGCAGCTCGCGTCGCCCGCGGGCGTGGCGCGGCACGTGCCGCCGTGCAGGCAGGGCGCGGCGCCGCACGGGCCGGGCGCGGGCAGGTCGCCGCAGGCGGCGGCCACGCGGGCCCGCACGCGCCGCACGAGCTGCGCGCGCCCGTCGCTCGACGTCTCGCCCTCGTCCAGCGGCAGCGGCACGTCGCCGAGCGTCAGGTCGGCGATGCAGCCTTGGAATCCGTAGGTCACCTGCGAACCGGATAATGGAAACGTGGTGGTAATAGGACGTTTCGTCATTGAGTTAACCGTATTGTGAGTTAGTTCCACTGTTATCTCCCGCTTGAGTTTGGGACTAAATGTATGATGACAATAATTTGTACGCTCAGTCTCCTCCACCATATAATGCCATTGTCTAAAAATGTAAACTTAAATCTTTAATTCATATCCATCGTTCATATCAATATCCATTGTACATCCCATTACAAGATGGCGCTGTCACTTTTCAAATCGCGCTATCGTTTATTGTTTTGATAGACCATAAGTACTCAAGAGGTTTAACTACGTCCCACTAGTGAAGCGACATCTAGTGCCGAAACTCTGAACTATTATAAACATGAGTGAAACAATAATTATATTTAGTTTCAGTTTCAGAGTATTTTTTTTAAACTTAGAATAATTTCTTCGTTTTTGTGAAAAGGTGCTGGCTATGGACTCATTATATTTTGCCAATAATTTAACGTTAAACATTTTAATTGAACTTTTTGTCTATCATTGTGGACATTACTATAAAATAAACAGTGTTACATTTTCGGGATTTATTAAAATGAAAAAAATATCGCTAAGCAAGAAGTTCGTTATGAGAAACTACTAAAATCATACTCCAACTACGAAACATTTCCTGAAGATATATAGAATCAAGATTAGAGACTATAGAGAAGTTGTGGAAGGATATTTTTTATGACGATTTGAACGCTTATGCCGCGACTACTGCAGAGGATAGGACCAATAATGAGTACTTTAAGCAAGGCAAGATTTTCATGTTCGAAGAAACGTAAACTGAGTACAAACCCAAATGAAAGGAGGATAATCAAGCACGTACAAGGTCTACAGATTTTACGAAAAGTGGAATTCTATCATTTTCGTCCCAGTCAAACTCAAGCAGTGATGCAGTAAGATTGCCACAAATACAACTACCCTCATTTTCGGGAAATTATGAACATTGGCAAACCGCGGTGCAAAAGTTACACTATTTAAAAGGAGGTCTAACGGGAGAACCTGCATGTTTGTTTAAGAATTTTGCATCAACAGATGCAAATTATACACAGGCATGGTCACAATTATCCCGACGCTACAACAATAAGCGATACAATTGCAATGAGTTTATGAAACGATTATTTGATTTGAGTCTGCCAATGGAGTAAAGCAAATTCTTGATACAACAGTCGAATGTCTAAAGTCACTCAACAACATTGGAGTTGAAACTAAAGATTAGGATGCGATTGTTAATCATCTAGTGTTATCCAAACTCGATCAAGAATTACGCAGACAGTGGGAAATGCAGCTTGGCAAGACCGTATCTGATGATTTACCAACATGGTCTCAGCTGACAAACTTTTTAGAATCCAGATTTCATACGTTAGAAATGACAGATTGTAGTCGTAACATAAAATAACAGAAGCCAAGTAATAACAATTTTAAACAAGTTCAAAAGAGAAAAATATTTAATGCTGCTGTTAGAGATGAGGAGAATCAATCGTGTGGTGGAATCACTTGTGGGATGTGTTCAGGACAGCACTTATTGTATCAATATGCAAGCAATTTGTAAAGCAGGCTCCCGAAGAGAGAATACAGTTGCACAATCACAGAGACTGTGTTATAATTGCTTGTTATAAACGCATGAAGTAAGGAGCTGTCAGCAATCAACGTGTTGTCGTCGATGCCATCACACATGTAAATTCTGGCCAAGGCGAAGCTGGGAAGTCTTCAGTAACCAATGAGTTGGAAAATAAAGGTGGTAGCACTTTAGGAGTTGACGTGTATGGAGAGATATTGAGGGACGGGCTTTTGAGACATCCTGCAGGGGAAAGTCCAATTGCTTAGAATACTAATTTTGGATGGATCCTGTCAAAGAGAGGTCATAAGGACTTTGAGACCGCTGATCAGAGAGTGATTAGTTTACATATTCAAGTGAATTCAGATACAATTTTGAAACAAGTTTGGGAGATAGAGAGAGCCAGATACTCTTTATTGTTTAGAGCAAGGACACATACGAGGAGGCGGAATATGGACATATGGCCAGAGTGAAAATGGTCCGATAAATATCTGGTCACTTTAAATCAACGTTATTAATGGACTACTAAGCGATCCGATGATAGAAGGAGGACTTATTCGAGCGCCACATAATATGGATCCAGGATTGAAATGCGACAATGGGAATTTGGGTAGGGATGCTAAATTAAAATAAAAAGTTATTAAAACGTATACAACACAACAAAGAAACGGAAACTAAATCCTATTAGATACAGGAATTTAGATATTTTTCCTTCAGCCGACGAAGAAGTATCGGAAGATGGTTCGAGGGACTACCTCCTACTAAATTCTTAAATCGGGACTCGGATGTCTGCCTAACTAAGAAAATAATAAATTAACGTGGGACGAATCGGGAGCGGGGCGGGGTCGGGCGGGGTGGGGCGGGGTCGGGCGGTCACCTGCTCGGGGGCCAGCGCGTGCGCGTGGCGCTGCAGGTCGGCGCCCACCAGCACGCGGTCCGCGCGCACGTCCAGCACCGCGGCCGGCGGCGCCGCGTGCGCCTGCAGGCTGCGCCGGTCCAGCGTCAGCCGCACCGCCGCGCCGCGCCGCTCCACGCGCGCCGCGTGCCACGCGCCGTCCGCCACCCGCGCCGCCGCGCGCACCACCAGCGGGCCCGCGCCCAGCTCCAGCGTGAACTGCAGCCGCCCCTCCGCCACCTCGAGCCGCGCCGCGTCCACGCGCCCCGCCGCCGCCAGCAGCGTGCCGCGCTCGGCGCGCGTGCGGAACCGCAGCGCCAGCGTCAGCTCGTCGTCCGGCACGCGCGCGCCCTGCACGGCGCCGCGCTCCACGCGGAACGCCAGGTAGCCGTCGCCGCCCAGCCGCACCACGCGCGCCGCCTCCTCCTCGCCGCCCTCCGGCTCCTCCTCGCCGCCCGCGCAAACAGCCCGCAGGCGGTGCGGCGGCGCCACCAGCGCGAACACGTCGGTCGCCACGCAGCGCGTCTCGCCGGCCGGCAGCTCCACCCGCTCTACGCAGACGCCGCGCGCGCACGGCCCGCACGTCGCGCGCGCCAGCTCCTCGACGACGAGCCGCGCGCGCTCCTCGACGCGCGCCAGGTGCGCGTGCAGCCTCCGCCGCAGCGCGTCCGGCGCCAGGAAGCCGTCCGGCGCGCGCACGGCGAACGCCACGTCGAGGTCCTGCGCGACCTGCCGCCGCCGCCGCGCGCCGCCGCCCGCCGACGGCTGCACGCTCACCACGACCACGTCGCGCGCGTCGCGCTCGCACGCCTCGGCCACGGCGCGGACGAAGCCCTTCCTGTGGCTCAGCACGAAGTCGCGGTCGGTCACCTCCCGGAAGCGGACGACGATCGTCCGCGCGAGCATCTCGTCCGACACGAGCACGACAGCGACGCGCACGAGCGCGAACCCGACGAACTTGCCGTCGTCGACGGTCACGTTGAGGCGGTAGGCGCCGACGTCGAGGCGCGGCGCCGCGTGCAGCGTGCCGTCGGTCGCGTCGACGCGGAACAGGTCGGCCGGAGGGAACGGCGCGCCGTCCGCCGCGGCCAGCGCGAAAGTCAGGGTGTCGTCCGCGTCGCGGTCCGACGCGTGCACGCGGCCGAGCGGCCCGCCCGGGAACTCGTCGCGGTACGAGTTGACGACGATCTCAAGCGGCGTGACCGCCGGCGGGTACTGCGACTCGCGCGCGACGCGCACGCGCACCCACGCGTCCGAGAACAGCGGCGGCGCGCCGTCGTCGAACACGCGCACCTGCAGCGCGTACTCGTCCTTGATGCGGTGGTTGAACTTGGCGGCGGTCCGCAGCGAGCCGTCCTGCTCGAGGCGGAAGACGCCGTTCTCGTTGCCGGAGCGGAAGTCGAAGGTGAACGGCGCGCCGTTGGGCGGCGCGTCGGCGTCGGTCACGCGGAACTGGAGCACGGCGAACCCGAGCGGGCGGTCCTCGCGCACCACGCCCGAGTAGTTGGCGCGCTCGAACAGCGGCGCGTTGTCGTTGGCGTCGAGCACCTCCACGGCGACGCGCGCGGCGCCCTCGAGCGGGGGCGCGCCGCCGTCCCGCGCGCGCACCTCCAGCGAGTGCGCGGCGCGCGCCTCGCGGTCCAGCGGCGCGGCCAGCCACAGGTAGCCCGTGTCCGGGTCCACGGCGAAGAGGCCGGCGTCCGCGCCGCGCGCCAGCGAGTACGCGACGCGCCCGTTGGCGCCCGAGTCGGCGTCGTCGGCGATCAGCTGCAGCACGCGCGTGCCCACCGGCGCGTCCTCGCGCACGCGCGCCGCGTACGAGGCCTGCGCGAACGTCGGCGCGTTGTCGTTGACGTCGACGACGGAGACGTTGACGGCGGCGCGGTCGCTGAGCGGCGGGGAGCCGCCGTCGACGGCCTGCACGGTGAGCGCGTACTCGCGGCGCCGCTCGTAGTCGAGGGGGCGCGCGACGGCGAGCGCGCCGGTGGCGCCGTCGACGACGAAGTCCTCGCGGCCGTCGCCCGCCACGAGCGAGTAGGAGACGGCGGCGTTGACGCCCGCGTCGCGCGAGGTGGCGCGCACGCGCAGCAGCTCGGTGCCGGGCGCGTCGTGCTCGGGCACGCGCGCCGCGTACTGGCGGAACTCGAACTCGGGCGGGTTGTCGTTGACGTCGGCCACGGCGAGGCGCACGGCGGCGGTGGCGGAGCGCGGCGGGCGGCCCGCGTCCGTGGCGCGCACGGCCAGGCGGTGCTCGGCCTGCGTCTCGCGGTCGAGGGCGGCGCGCAGGGTGATGATGCCGGTGTCGGGCGCCAGGTCGAAGGCGCCGGGCGCGTCGTCCACGAACGAGTATCGCACCAGCCGGTTCTCGCCCAGGTCGAGGTCCGTCGCGTGCACCTGGAACGTTTGTGCGCAACGGTTGCAGTCCGATCGAAATGATGATGGTTTTTATTCATACCGGTGATGATATTTTGAACTTCAATTACTGTAGGGTTTTGATTTCCCGGGTAGTCTCAAAAATCATCCTTATGTAGGGCAGAATGTATAGTATTAAAGCTGGAAGCTATCCTAAAAAATTAAATAAATTAGAAGCTCTTTTTTACCTCGCTTTTCACTAAAAAAAAATTTAAACTTTAATCGCGACTACGTGAGTCCCCTTTGGCACATCCCTTTTGGCCAAAAGGAAGTGCGTAAATGCATTTTGTTGTCGACGTAAAACAAACAAAATGGTTTAAAACTAGATACTATGTTCATTTTAAGGCTTTGTTTTGTAATAAGTGCTTCATACTTTTTATTAAAATGGTCTATAAAAGTGAGTTCTTTGGGTCACCGCGAGACGCCAGTATGAATGTAGTCGCCGTATTGTAAACTTTTAAACTACTCATACTCTTGTTACTAACAATTTTAAAATGGTTTGTAATATTTGAGGGAGTGTGGGGAGCGTGTGGTGTTCGGAGTGTGCGGAGTGTGCAGAGTGTGCAGAGTGTGCGGAGTGTGCGGAGTGTGCGGAGTGTGCGGAGGGGGTACCTTGGCGACGAGCGTGCCGAGGTCGGCGTCCTCGGGCAGCGTGGCGGAGTAGAGCGCGGCGGAGAACTGCGGCGCGTTGTCGTTCACGTCCAGCAGCCGCACGCGCAGCTCGGCGCTGCAGGCCCAGGCCGGGTCGGGCCGCGGGGCGAGCTGCGGGCCGGACTGCGGGCCGGGCCTTGAGCGAGCCTCGGCGTGCGCGCGCAGGCGGTACTCCGCCACCGCCTCGCGGTCCAGCGGCGCCGCCACGCTCACGACGCCCGTCTGCTGGGCCACCACATAGGTTCAGATCCGGTCGGACTACGGATCTCTGGGAGGGTTGTTGAACGACGACCCCATCTTGAGATCCGTCGTCCGACTAATTTATAGTAATTATAATAGTTATTTCATTTTAATGAGCATTTTACATGGAGTTAGGCTTTCTCCGGACACGTTTCCAAACGAACTAACGTGCTGCAAATTTTAGACATCGGCCGGTTATTTAATCTATCCTACATTGTGGGTGTTATTTTTACTGCGTCCCATAAAATGGCTATACTTAATGAAGTGAGGCGATTCCACTCCCGAGCAGCGCTGCTTGTCGTACGAGACTCGATTGCGATTAAGTGTGTTGTGATTGTTTCCAACTGTCGGATGGTTCCGGTAAATAACGAAATAAACTACTACTACCCGTGTGCATGCGGTACAGTGTTCCAACTGGTCAAACTGACTGGAGTTGGACCACGACCCCTGAAGCTTTATATTGTTCCGACCAGTACCTAGGTCGATACCGTGACGTAATTGATAAAAATTCAAAACCTGTTCTTAAAACTTGCATATCAACAGCTCAAGGTAGGAAGAATCACTTAGTATTTGTCATTTTTCTTTTCAAATAATTAAGATTTTTTTAATGAATTATTAATTGTTGATTATTAAAAGTGATATTTCAAAGCATGACCCGTGTCAAAGAGAAGATGAACACTGAAAGATACATTATTTATTGAACACGCATATTATTGTTCTGTAAATGTTTAATGCATAGTAATTGTGTAAATATTCAAAATATAGTTTCTTCCCCGAATAAAACTGAAATGCTCTATCGCACTTATTTTGCCTAGGAATACCTATTCTAAAGGCTTTAGACATAAAATTTTCCTTTGGATTAAGCGAATGCTTTCATTTTATTACTGTAAAATAATGAAAAATATTTTATCCTTTTCAAAAAAAATACAATAACCCGACTCATACGTATATTGACACCTACAGATTTTAAAAACGCAATAAAAGGAAAATATATATAATCGCAATTGTCATTTTATTCCCCGGGGACAGCAATATGTAAAAACCATCCTTTCAAAACGTAATAATAATCCTTTATTGCACAAAAATAATTTTAAATATTACATGAGGTATATAAAATAACATGTACAAAGGTGGACTTATCTCTAGAAGAGATCTCTACCAGCCAACCCTAGCAGTTGTAAACTAAATAGTTGTACGGGATAAATGTTGTCCAAGAAAAGAACAAAATATAAAGCAAATCTCTTATATGCTAATATTATATTAAAATATATACATAGATACATACATACAACTTATGCTAACATTATTATAAGATAACGAATGAAACATTTAAAGGGGAAAAAAGTGCTAATTATGTGCCGAATTTGACAAGTAGTGATTCTTCTGTTTACTTTTGAAAGACTGAAGTGATGGACTTTCACGAATCAGAGAGGGAAGACTGTTCCACATTCTAACAGCACGAGCTGAAAAGGAGTTACGGAAATACTTAGTGTTGGAGGAAGGAGAAACAAGGGTCTTAGTTACACAGGATCGTTTGGGGCGGGATGTAGTAGGTAGTACATTGAAACGAACACGCAAGTAATTGGGGAGCTGGGGATGTTAAAGAATTTTGTACAACATACACAAAATGTGCACATCTCTGCGGCGCCTTATAGGAAGCCATTTTAGTCTTTCCCGATACTCAGAAACATGGTCGTATTTACGCAGTCCGAATATAAATCTTATGGCCAAGTTTTGAAGACGTTCCAGCTTGTTAAGTAACTCCTCAGTTGCATCCAAATAACAAATATCAGCGTAGTCGAGAATAGGGACGTAAACGTACTTAAGTTAGTATTATTTTTCAACTTTTGCTTCGTTTCGGGATCTTTATTTCAACTATTTACTTTCTGTTTAGTCAATTTCAGTTTTCTGTATATGAAATGAAACGAAAAGTTATTGATTTCAACATCAAACAACATAATAAAGACACGTACAGGTTGCATGATATCGAAAAAGGCCTCTGCTCAGTGTTTGCAGTGAATCTGTGAACAAATCCACTGCACTGATTTTCAACAGGGGCCAGATTCAACATTAAAAACTACAACTATAAATAGGACATTATTAAAAATAAATGTCGATGTCGCAATGCAACGTTCTCAACTCGTACACGAAATAATACGTAAGCAAATTGCTTGCATTGCACGGGCATAGCACAACCTCTCGACTTAGAAGACTTAGATTCTGCAAATTATTTTTAAATAAGAAAATTCACTGGCCGAAACTCAAATGCTCGCCGTGTTTTAAGGACCTATTTTAGTAAATTATGTATTTTTTTAAAAGTAGGTACTAAAACAGAAAAATATGTTTTTCTGGTAATCGTGGATTAATCAAACTTTTTTGCATGTCAAAAATTGACGGCGCAGACTTAATATTATCCCAAATATTATAAAGATACTGCTAAAGAAAAGAGAAGACGACGCCTGACCTGGTCGATGGCGAAGTGGTGGTGGAGGTCCCCGCTGAGGAAGTAGCGCGGCGGCGCGGCGGCGGCGTCGTCGTCGGCCGTGGCGAGGCGGGCCACGCGCGCGCCGCGCGCCGCGTCCTCGCGCACCCAGCTCGAGTAGCGGTGTCGCAGGCAGTACGGCGGGTTGTCTGCGCACACACACATTACACATCACACATCATGCTGCATTATCAGTTTGTCATCAATATTTGACTTTGGAACAAAACTTAGGATCAGCGATCCCGATTTCAATATCATCATCATGTCGCCATAGTAGCGTATCACAACGACATATTTATTTTGTCAACATGAAGTTGTAAAATATTTTAAGTTCGGCATGCCATTAAAAAGAAAAGACTCCTTACAGACGAAGAAACAGATAGATAAGCTTATTTGGGCTATTCCCATAGCATTATGTCATATGGTATGCTAATGTGGGGATCTGCTGCGGACATATATAATATATTCGTCCTACAAAAGCGCGCCACAAGGGCTTTCTATAATCTGAAGTCCAAAGATTCTCTGAGAGAGATGTTTAAAAAAATACATATGAAAGGTTGCTTCACAGTATGTCTTTGGTGATATAATGTATGTTCGCAAAAGCATTAAACTTTAGATAAAAATACAAAAACACATGTAATTTTAATACTAGACATAAACTTTTAGGCATTGCGACTTTATAATAGAATACTTGACGAAGATTTATTATGTTTAAAAAGCAATTTCTTCAAAATGGGTGTTATGCTGTAAATGATTACTTGTCAGATAAACAAGCCTGAGTTTAACGTTTTCAACTTGTATTTATATAAGTTAGAATAAAAAGTCAACCATATTATTGTTGTGACCATCCCCTATTCAACAAATTCAGCTCAGTGTCCGATTAAAAACTTACTGGACTGTGATGGAAATGTTCCCTTAGTGCTACTTTATTGGTTACGGCTTCTGGGAGAACTTTTCAATATCTTCAAATATTCAGTGTTCTTAATTATTATAGTTAATAATTTGAAAGAGCTAAGCCTGTAAGTTTCTTGTCAGTTCTTCTCACAGAGCGAGAGACTCTGTGAGAACTTGCACTAAATTTTTTTTGCATGGAAGTGAATCTAATCTTCCTGATTTCAGTGTATCAATATTTCGTTTCTTTTTTTATATTTCATTTTGACGTTTTCATGTGCTACGTAACAGTTTATTAAATGAAGAACTCTTTACTATGAATATAAATATTGAATGATTGTAGCGCAAATTTGAATAAAGGTTATGGCACGAATTGTTATTAAATAGTGCGAGAGGAAATCCACCAGCACAATCTAAATGAATGGAAAAGGGGCATGCACATCGGAATATAGGGAAATGAGTGTGAGGTCTGTGTGGAGCGAGGTCTGTGGGCAGGGGCCGCGCTCACCGTCGACGTCGAGGACGGTGATGACGACCGTGGTGTAGGCGGCGAACTTGCCGTCCGTGGCGCCCACTCGCAGCTCGTAGCGCTCAGTCAGTTCGCGGTCCAGCGCGCGCGCCACGTGCAGTTCGGCCGCGACAAGCGCCCCGCCCCCGGTCACCCCGGCCCCGCCGGCGCCCCCCGCGCCCCCAGCTCCCCCCGCAGCGCGCACCGCGAACCGGGCGCGCTCGTCGCCGTCCGCCACGAAGAAGGTGAGCGTGGCGGCGCTCGCGTCCGCGTCGGTCACGCCGAGGCGCGCCACCACCGTGCCCGCCGCCGCGTCCTCGCTCACCTGTCGGGTCGCCGTTCATTGAGGCCGCGGGAGCAACGATAAAATATCGAAAATCCATGGATTTTGTATTCAAACATGAAAAATGGTCGAGCATTGTCAGTATGACATATTGCCAAAATATATTTTATTCGTTTCACAGTAGAACTCATTATCATCTACCAGCGCTTTTCGGGGAAATCGAGTAGAGAGATATAGCGAGTGCCAGGGACCGTGTTTCGTGCTCACACATGACAGACGACAGATTGACTGCTGTTGGCTGTCAATAAGTTTCATGAACTTGGCTTATTTAGCTTGAACTTAAAAACATTATTATCGGTAAGTCATTTATATATTATTAAGTTAGTACGTAAATTATGTAATTGTTGTTGTATTTTATGTTCTCTTATTGTCATTGTCCGTGGGGTGGGGACCTGGTGATTTGTAATACAGGTTATGCCCATATCAAACACCAGCTCCTCACATATGTATTGTAAAAAAAAAAAATGTATCACTTTTTTGCTGTACTTAACATACTGTATGTGAGGAGAAATAAATAAATAAATAAATAAATAAATAAATAAATAAATAAATAAATAAATAAATAAAATAAATAAATAACGTAAATAAATATAGATCAAACAACAGTGGTCTTAGGACGCTACCTTGGGGTAAGCCATATAAAACTTTATAATACTTAATTGACACAGTTTTTTCAACTTCATTTGCTTGTCGTCTGTTTGTCAGGTAAGATTGTAATAACTTAAGGGCCTTCCTTACCTCATAACAATAAAGCTTATTTAAAAAGATTTTTAATATGTACGCAATCAAATGCCTCAGTTATGTCCAAGTACAAACGAGTATTTGACAATCTGCTTTTTTCATTACATAATTGTGTATATTTATCGACTTATTAGAGCATAAACCTTTTGTACTGGAACCAATGTGTTATTGTGGACAAGAAAAGAATACAATCTTTTTCAATATCTTTGAGAAAATAGAAATCATTGCTATTGGCATATAGCAACGGACTTTTTTTAAACAGTGGTTTTATAATGGATACTTTTAAGTTGCCTGGAAATACACCACGTTCCATGCATACTTACTACGTAACTTAATATTGGTGAAATTTTGAAAGCGACATTTGTTGTTTTTTTTTTTATGAATTATGACGAGAATTGACGTACCTCGGCCTCGTAGCGCTCCTGCAGGAACACGGGCGGGTTGTCGTTGTAGTCCAGCAGCCGCACCACCAGCGTGCCGCGCGACGCCCGCGCCGCCCCCGCCCCCGCCCCGCCCGCCGCGCCGCCCCCGTCCCGCGCGCGCACGGCCACGCGCAGCTCGCTGTGCGCCTCGCGGTCCAGGGCCGAGCGCGTCGTCACCCACCCGCTGGACGGGTCCACCGCGAACAGCGCCGCGCTCGCCGCGTCCCCCCCCTCCGCGCCCTCGTCGCCCGCCTCCTCGTCGTCGGCCACGAGCGAGAAGCGAACCTCGCCGTTCGAGCCGGCGTCGGGGTCGTCAGCCATCACTGTCACCGAAATGAAACAAATCGTATCAAAGACCATCGGGCGGGCGGCTGGAGAGATCGAGCGAGCGGGAGTGGGCGGTACTGACGCTGCACGAGGCTGGTGTGCGGCGGCACGTTCTCGGACACGTGCACGACGTAGGGCTGCGAGTGGAAGGCGGGCGCGTGCTCGTTGACGTCCAGCACGCGCAGGCGCGTCTCCAGCATCCACGCCGCGCCGCCGCTCTCCGCGATGATGCCTGCCGACCGAACACGCCTTAGGTACTTTCATGTCATTACGATGATATGATTCAAACAGTATACTTTTTTATTTCTATTCTTCATAAACCGAAAGCTATTTTTACGCACCGATGATGTGTTCGGCGGCCGTCTCCCGGTCGAGTTGTCCGGCGAGCACGAGCCGGCCGGCGCCGTCCACGGCGAACAGGCCGCGCGGCCCCGGCCCGCCCGCCAGCCGGAACCGCACCGTCGGCGCGTCCGCCGTCTCCGCATCCGCTCTGAGAGACGACAAACTTATTTTAAACAACGAAGTCCTATTATTAGAAAATCATATTATAAACAAATAATTGGTGGAAGTGTCCGAAATATTTCTTTATTATTATACCACTTTTGAGCTGAAATCTTCACCGTCCACTGCCTTAGCTGTGCTTGAGAAATCCTTGCCTAGTTCCACATTTAAGTTCCATCATATTCATCAATTAGACATAATTAAAACTTTTGGATCTATTAAGTTAAAGAATACTGGCGATCTGTGGGATATGTCTGTTAAAGTTATTAAGACTATCTTGGATTCTATTGCTCCTTATCTAGCAGAATTATTTAACAAGTGCGTCGATGAAGGGACTTTCCCCGATCTTATGAAACTTAGTAAAGTCATACCTCTGTTTAAGACTGGCTCAAAGGAGGATAAAAGTAACTATAGACCAATTTCAATTTTACCAACTTTAAGTAAAGTTTTTGAAAAAGTTATCTTAGATCAGTTATCTGCATACTTTTATGTAAATGAACTTTTGCACAGTCAACAATATGGTTTCATGAAGGGTCGTTCTACAGCTGATGCTGATGCTGCGTTACTACAGCATATTTATGATGCCTGGGAGAGGTCGCAAAACGCCATAGGAGTGTTTTGTGACTTATCGAAGGCTTTTGACTGCGTTGACCACGGTACCCTTATTCTTAAGCTTAATTTCTATGGCGTGTGTGATTTGGCTCAGAAGTTGATAGTTTCATATCTTACATCTAGATTTCAAAAAGTAGATATTAATGGCGCTAAATCATCTGGTTCGTGTATACAGATGGGCGTTCCTCAAGGCTCAATCTTAGGCCCATTTTTGTTTCTGGTGTATATAAATGATCTTCCTTTCTTTATTAGTAGAAAGTGTGAAATGGTGTTATTTGCAGATGACACATCAATAATATTTAAAACTAACAGAAATAAAAATAATTATGAAGATGTAAATAGTGCACTTTCAGAGTTGCTTCACTGGTTTACTGTTAATAATCTTCAGTTGAATGCTAAAAAAACTAAATGTGTTAATTTTTCACTATCCAATGTGAGAGATGTTGAAACCAATATAGAATTGAATGGTCAGAGGTTGGAAATGGTCGATTCAACCTTATTTCTAGGTGTAACACTAGATAAACACCTTCAATGGGGCCCACATATCGAAAGCCTTTCTGGTAAACTGAGTTCTGCCGCATATGCGATTCGAAAAATTCGTGAGATAACGGATGTCGAAACTGCTAGAATTGTTTATTTTAGCTATTTTCACAGTTTGATATCCTACGGTATTTTATTGTGGGGATCTGCCGCTGAAATTGAGACTATTTTCATTTTACAGAAACGAGCTATACGTTTTATTTATAAACTACGGTCTAGATCATCCCTTAGAGAGTTGTTTCGGGAAATTGGTATTTTAACTACTGCCTCGCAGTTTATCTTTAACTGTATTTTGTTTGTGCGGAAAAATATAAATAATTATTCTAAGCGCTGTGAACGTCACAGCTTTAACACACGAAATGAAAAATAAACTGTTAAATCCATTTCTAAGACTCCAAAAAATTCGGAAGTCTTTTATGGGGCAAGGTATGAAATACTACAACAAAATTCCGCATGATATATTGGATTTGCCCTTAAACAAATTTAAAGTAGCTATTAAAGAAACATTGATTAAGAAAGCATACTATTGTACGCAAGATTATATAAATGATAAGACGGCATGGCTGTAAATTGTATCTATCATAGAACAAACAATTTTGTGGTCTGCGGCTGTTTGATTTTTATAATATTATTGTTATTTCTGCTATTTTAATAGTACAAATGTGTACAAATCTTTTTATTTTGTGGCTTGAGTATGTCATGCACACTTAAATGTCTCTGGGGTGGCGGCGTTATGCGTCGGGTCGTTACATTCCCTAAAATATGGTTGAGTGAAACGATGGCTGGTTCATTCGTCATACTCGTGAACGAGTGCTGCTTGTGGGGACTGGTCTGCTCTTGTCTACTATTTTTATTTGTAATTAAAGATTTAGCTAACTGAGAAAAGTTAATATTATTTTTAATCTGATAGCTGCACACACAATTTTTGTTGTCCTATCATTCTCCTAAATGATGTTTTTGATTAGGGACGCATAGTATTGTTCAAATGATTATATAGATATTAAGACTGAATTGCTGTAAATGATATCTTTCATAAGACCAAAAATATTTGTGGTTTGCAGCACATTTAATAATTATAATGTTATTTTTGTTAAAATTAGTTTATCCTGTAGCTTGAGTATGTCATGCTCACTCAAATGTCTTTGCGGTGGTGGCGTCATGCGTCGGGTCGTTGCGTTCCCTAAAATATGGTTGAGCGAAACGATGGCTGGTTCATGCGTCATACTCGTGAACGGGTGCCGCCAGTGGGGACTGGTCTGCTCATGTCTACTATGTTTATTTGTACTCATACTCGTATAACTTAAAATAAAAAGTTATTTTCTTCTTTTATTTTAAATCATGTGACTGCAGAACACATGTTTTTGTAGATTTGTCAAATTGTTTTACTATTAAGTACATATTCTTGTAACTGGCGGGAGAAAAAACTAACCTTGACGATTTTCTTGCCCGTTCTTTTACGATCAAGCTCCCGCCCGCAGTGAATGGGCGAGCTAGTTTTTAAGTTTTGACGTTCATAAGAGCTCTTTTGAGCCAAACTTGAATAAATGAATATGAATTTACTTTCAATATGAAACATATATTTTAACACAAAAATTTGACAGCAAAGTTTTATGTTGACACATACCTATCTATATACACCTGTCACTAAAAGGCCTTCATTCCATTATTATCCATCCTTGTAGTACAGTACTAAATAATTTTCCGACTGTAGCCATGATTGTAGGCTCCTGACGCTAATTCCAGGAGCCAAAGCCAACCTCACCTGCGAGTGGTGCACCTGTCTATCAACGGACGAGCCTCTAGCAAACACTACAGTTCCCGTTGAGCGGCAATTGGCTCGCCACCTATTACTTGGGACCAAAATATAATTGGAAGAAATGTGGACGTGAATTATATGCTTCTGCATCTATCCATTAGATTAGACTAGAGATTAGATGGACCCAGGCAGATGTTATAAGCAATATTCTCTCACAATGATCCTTGCTTAATCGGATCATTCGATAGCGAAGCATCTCTGTTCTAGATTTGGTGTTTTCTACGATACTATGTTTTTATTTGATTCAGTTCGGTTAAGTCTATATTCGATAGCGTGCGTCTTAAGGCGTGCGCCTCACATCATAATATAGCGTTTCGTTAAGTTTCGTCGAACACCAGCTGCGCATTCGCAAGGCGTTCATCGAATCGAGCGTTCTTCACTGAGGAGAACCTATCGTACGAGTATTATAACAATTAATTTCGGTTATCTTTTTTGCATTTTTGATGACCTCACTTAAACAAAAAATCTATGAATGTAAATAGTGAAGCAAGGTATGAGCGGAGATGGATTACCCTGGAGTAGGAGCGGCCAGGTCGGCCACCAGCGTGCCGGGCGGCGCGTCCTCGGGCAAGAACAGGTCGGCGGGCGGCGCGCGCACGCCCCGCGTCGGGTCACGCGCCGCCGCCGCGCCCGCCGCGTCGCCCCCGGCCAGCACGGCCACGCCCACGGCCGCCTCGGCCGCGCGCCCGCCGCCGTCCTTCGCGCGCACCCACACCTGCACCGACTGGCCCGCTGCAACGTACACACGCACACACATTAAGAAGCCGTCTCATCGGACTGGTGGGCGGGCGTAGCATTCGAATAATATTTTTTTGAGACTGAGAGAGAACCTGGGAAGTCAATAGACTGAAAGATCCTGAAGGTCAAAACTATATAAAAATATACAAATTTGAAATAAAACAACATATATCTCCAGCTTTTATTCTTAATATTGCGACAGAGAACCATAGTTTTAAAATGTTGTTTCTCTATGGAGGGGTGTAATTTATTATGTTGAGACTACTTTGTACTTGAAGATGTGAGACCTAATTTTATCCCAACCATGATGACATAGCCGTTCTTATTTTGTAGATTTTTGTGTTGTTGTATGACGCTAAATCGGTAATCGGCTCTATGGTTATTATAGTGTTTCGTATACATAAGTGAATAGAATAAATAGTAAACTGCATATATGGAAGGCCTCCGGGGCAATCGTCGGCGACGCGACGTCGACTCACCGAAAGCCGTAGCGTTCCTCGCGAAGGAGAGCACGCCCGAGTGCGGGTCGACGGCGAACAGGCCCGCCGCGGCCGAGCGCGCGTCGCCCACGTCGCCCACGCCCTCGTACACGGAGTAGGTGAGGCGCGCGTTGTCGCCCGCGTCGGCGTCGGTCGCGCGCAGCGTCAGCAGCGGGGCGCCGGGCGCGCGCGTGGCCCACGCCCAGGCGCGGTACTCGGCGTGCGGGAAGGCGGGCGCGTGGTCGTTGGCGTCGAGCACGCGCACGCGCACGGCCGTGTGGCGCAGCAGGCCGCCGCCGTCGCGCGCCGTGACGGGCACGCTCCAGTCGGCGCGCGCCTCGCGGTCCAGCGCGACGCGCGTGCTGAGCGCGCCCGACGCGGCGTCCACGACGAACGTCTGCCGCAGCCGCGCCGACGGGATCGAGTACGTGATCGTGCCGAACTCGCCGGGGTCCTCGTCGTACGCTTTCACCTGCCCGTTGGAAATATCATTTTAGTTCAATTAGAGTCTCCCAGTACGAATGATGTTTACCTAAATAATAATTATAATAAAAATAATTCTTTATTGATAAAATGTTTAGTTCCAACTTGTATACCTACCTACTTTGACAAAAGAGAAAAACAGATGTAATTTGTACAATTTGCGATGCGGGTTACAAAACAAAATACGAAGAGGATTTTTCGCTTGCTACCGTCAACACCGAACAGATATCACTCGTGCGAGTGACCAACGGGTAGCGTGTCGTAGGAAAACGGGCCTTCACTGTAAAGACAAAGAAGTCACAATAGAATGTATCGGTGTTGACGGTGAGCGATGCACTAACCACTAAAACTGTGAACCTAAGACATTGAACTTATCCTTTTCCTCCTTTCATTTACTCATTACATTACATTACATATGCACACACATATGTGCTATAATTTTATTATTTGTTTACATGTATGCGGTACACATATACTAGTACCTAAACTAGGCCGAGCCTGTATTAAAGGTACCAGTTCCTTCCCGATGTCTTATATCAAGTAAATCAAATATTATAATAATACAAGTGTTTAAAATATGTGGATATTAGTTTTCCTGTTCTTATTCTAAGTATGACTATATTTAGTATTATAAATAGTTTATTTTTTCGTTTTAAATATTGAACTTATTATATAGTATGTGTGTCTGCGCGCGTGTGTGTGTGTTCGTTTGTGAGCGCGTGCGTGTGAGTGTGTGTGTGCGTGTATCTGTTTGTGTGTGCTTTTGCGTTCGTGTGTGCATGTACACGTGTGTATATTAATATATATGTAATTTGTTCGTGTGTAATTAATTCTTTTTTGCAAACGAATAGAGTAGAAATAGCTCTTTTATTTATTTTAACATTTTAAAGAGATTTTCAACTTCATCATACGTATGCGACTTAATCCACATAGTTAATTAATTTTTGCAAGCGTACTTATTCAGAGCATAAATATTGAAAATTTTGGTAAGTTTGTTGTATAGAAATGATCCATTGAAACAATGGAACCTACGAATAAATACTATTTTGGAACTTAACGAAGGACATATATTTTTGTTTCTCCGCGATGTGGTCTGTGCGTCACGAAAAGTCAGTTTTTTATGCTGGTCTAGGACAGTTTGGAGAACATACAGCTGTCGTACACTAAGTACATCAGATTGCGCATATAAATCACGAGTAGGAAATAAGTATCGCTTAAAGTATATTACTTTTAAGAGAGCGCGTTGTGACCGTTCAACCAACAGCATATTCGTTTTGTTTGCTCCACCCCTTGCCATTAGACAATATCCTATAATCGACTGTGCTAAGGCATAATACACGATCTTAATAACTTTGGTGACTGCCACATGTCGCAGTGTTTTAAAAATGTAAATTAATTTGCGTGTTCGCTCAGAAATTAGTTCGATATGAGGTTTCCATGTCAGGGATTGGTCTAAGAGCACGCCAAGGTACCTAACGGTACTTAACCTTTCCAATTCTGTACATTGACAAACATGAGTAGGATCTTGACATGTCTGAAATTGTATCTTTAAACTGTTATTAGGTAATGTTTTATTAGATATCGCAAATGTTATAAAATTGGTTTTTGTTTCATTTAATGTCAATATGTTTCTTTGTAGCCAAAGGTTAGCAGTGCGTAGTCCTTCTTCCGCTCTATTCTTAACCTCGTCCCATGTTTTGCCGTAGAAAATCATCGCGGTAACGTCAGCAAAAGTGAAAATTCTACAGTTGGTAAGTTTCAAATTGCAAAGGGAGTTAATATAAATTAAAAATAGGGTGGGACCTATCACACTCCCTTTTGGCACGCCGTATGTTACTTCTGCGTCCTTTGAAGTGTGGTCACCTATTTTAACTTTTTGAACTCTATGAGAGAGAGAGTGAAAAGTTGGTGGACTTTGCCACGGATGCCTATTTTTTCCATTTTATGAAGAAGTAGTTTAGTTGAGACTGTATCAAACGCCTTTGCGAGGTCCAAAAATATGTCAATACATTTATCTTTCTTGTCGAAATGCTGGACAATATGATTTGTCATTTGAGCCTTTTGTTCATAATTTTTTCTACTATTTTCGATAAGGCGGGTAAAACTGATATAGGGCGGTAATTATGGACACAATCTTTTCTTCCCGACTTGTGTATCGGGTGAATTATTGATATTTTGAATGAGTCGGGAAATTCTCCTGAATCAAAGTATAGGTTGATTATGCGTAATGTATGGAACAATATATTTGATTGCTCGTTTGAGAAGGATGTTGGAAATTCCACTGTCGGTTTTGAGATTTCGAATTATTGCCGACACTTCCTCTTCAGTGGTAAAAAATAGAGCGATAGAATTAGGTGGGTTCGGCGTTTTACAGTAGTCAAAGTGATCCTCTGAATCAAAATGATGATTTAAAAGTATTTGTTCTGCTAAATTTTTACCCACTTGAGAGAAGATTTGTTTATATTATCAGTAGAATTTTGCGGGGTATCAGCTATTCTCAACAGTTTGCTTGACAATGACCTTTTTTTGTTAATGTGAACAATATCTTTAACAGTGTTCCACATTCTTTTTGGATTTTTTGAGTGTTTCTTCAGTTCAGTCTGTTCATAAACTCGTTTAAGCCGCTTTAATAGATCATTGCAGTAGTTCCTGTAGCGTTTATATGTTATGTTCAATACTTCGTTGTTAGGGCTACACTTGCACTTAAGGTGCATGCGGTTTCGATTTTGTATACAATGGACGAGTCCTGGAGTTAACCATGGTTTAAAGCACTGATACTTTTTCGAAATCATTACTTTGATAGTATGTCTCGTAAGGTAAGTGGAGAGTATGTTTATGAGTTGTTCTGCGGCAAAGTTAGCATTATAAGATTTTAAAATGGGTTCAAAGTTGGCGTTTTTAATGTCGTCTAATAATGATTCGTAGTCAATTCAATTTTAAGTACTGATTTCTTTTACATTAAATTTGCAATTAGAGTTTAAACATATCAGAACCGCAGTGTGATCAGTCAAAGGCGACTTTAATACGAGAGTGATATTGGGTATCTTTGTCTTGATCATTGAATGGTCAAGGCAATTCTCACCCTCGCAGGAAATGAATGGCTTTTTAAAATGCCATGAGAGCTAAGTAAGTTTAAATATTCAGCTAAATTACAGCCTCCGTTATTAATCTTAATATCGATGTTCATATCTCCAATAATAACGATGTTTTGAAAAGATTTATTTTTCGTTAGTAGTTAGTCCATGGATTCAACAAATCCTAAAATGTTATGGCACGAAAGGGATCGATATACTGCTACGATAAGAGTATTACGGTTTAGCTTTATACAAAGAACAGTAGCATCCTCAAAAGTCGGCTCATCCACTGACAAGTCCAAACCATCTTTTGAATATACCACAAGACCATCATTTTGATTTTTATTGTTTCTTGTATAGTAGGTATTGAAATTCGTTAGGCTGGGATATGATAAGGTCTTGCTATTCCATGTTTCATGTAAGCAAGTGATGGATTAAAATATATCATTGGGACAATTCTCGCAAAACTAAAATTTCCTGATAGATCGAAAAACAATTCAACATTTTAGTTATTACATTGGTATGTTTTTTGTGACTGATGTAAGATTAAGAGAGAGAAAATGCAACGTTGCCAATTCCATGTACATAGCGATGTTTATATTATTTAGTGTACACAAAATGTTTAATGTGCTGTTGGTGTACCGAATAAAATAATATAAAACTCCTCTATTCAACAATATTATCGTGATCTACATATCGAATGTATTTGCTGTCTTATATTCTGATATTGAATACTATGCCAATTTTGTTCTTTATAAAATCTATTTGTTTAATTAAATAAATTCTATGAATTTAATGTGACGTGGTCCAATCGAGTATCGATTCACACATAACTGATTGTATTCATAGTTTTCGATCAGATCTAAAGAAACGGAACACTCACCGTGGTGAGGAGAACGGGAGGCGCCTGGTTCTCGAGAACGCGCGCCTCGTGCACCGCGTGCGGGAAGTGCGGCGCCGCGTCGTTGGCGGGCTGCGGCGCCAGCTTGACGCGCGCGAACACCGCGTGCGCGCCGTCCGACACCGACACGTTGAGCGAGCGCGCGCCGCCCGCCACGGCCGCGCGCCCGCGCACCGCCAGCGACACCACGCCCGTGCGCGCGTGCACGCTGTAGGCGCGCGCCGCCGCGTCCGCGCCCACGGCCGCGTACCGCAGGCGGCCCGCGTCGCGCGCGTCCGGGTCCCACGCCGCCACGCGCGCCACGGCCGCGCCGCGCGCCGCCTCCGCCGACACCGCCGCCGACACCACGCTGCGCTCCACGCGCGGCGGGTTGTCGTTCACGTCCTCCACTGGAATCCATCCGATACATGTACCCGATCACATCCATCCCGACTTTTTTTAAGAAAATCCTAAATGTGTGCACCGCTCCATATTCAATATTACTGTCTCATTGTAACTAGTGTCATCAGACGTTTGTACTCCACATCTGACTGGTGTACCAGTCGTATTTCTTGAAGCCTATTATTGCACGAGGAACGATGATGCGAAAGTTTTTAAAGTGGTAAATACTATTTATAATCGGGACACGGCCGCACCTAATGCTTTAGACACATTAAAAATTAAACACATTGTTATTTAGACACAGCTAAATCATCGGAACAAGGAAGGAATAGACATTTGAATGAATTTACTATCTAGTGTATGTACACAGGAGGTGGTCGGTGTCGTACCGGTGATGAAGAGGTGCGCCGTGGAGGCGAGCGGCGGCCGGCCCGCGTCTTGCGCCGTCACCAGCAGGTGGAACGAGCGGCGGCCCTCGGCGTCCAGCGGCGCCGCCACGCGCACCGCGCCGTCCGCCGCGCCGATAGAGAACTCGCGCGCCGTCTGCGCCGCCTCGTACCCGCCCAGCGAGTACGCGATCTCGCCGTTCACGCCTGCAACCGGAGCGCGCGGTCAGCGGGGGGGCGAGGGACTAAGGAGGGGGCGGGGCGAGGCGAGGACGGAGGCGAGGCGCACCTGTGTCGTTGTCGGTGGCGCGCACGACGAGCACGACGTGCCCGGGCGGCGCGGCCTCGCTGACGGCGGCGCGGTACACGTCGCGCTCCAGCTCGGGCTCGCAGTCGTTGACGTCGGCCAGGCGCAGCGTGACGGCCAGGTCGGCGGCGGCGCCCGTGACGCCGTCCGTGGCGCGCACCACGAGCGCGTGCTGGCGCGCCGCCTCGTAGTCCAGCGGCCCGCGCGGCACCAGCGCGCCTGCCACACCACACACACGCACCCCGCGGTTCAGAAGCTGCCGGCTCGCTCCGCCCCGGGGGACCCCCGGAACGTAGCGCTATTTTCTGGGGGTCCCCCGGTTTCCTGCTCGTGGAGCTGCTCTATACGAACCTTGCAATGCTGTTCTCTCGGAACTTGTCGAACACTATCGAACTGATTTCTTATCTAACGTCGGTATCCGCATTTAAAACATTGACTAGTATAAATAATAAATAATTATATAGTGGACTAAAACGAACTCGAGCCAATTTGATGTATCTCGGCACACGTTCCGTTGCAGTGTTATTGGTGGACGTCATTAAAAAGATATGCACAAAAAATGGTTGCCTGTAAAGTCGTTTTTACGGGCGAAGATTTTACGTGACAACGTCTTTTTCTCGGTAGAATATTTATTGATATGAATATAATTAAATTGCACAATAGGAACAAGGAATTGAATGAAAATAAGAATTGCACAAATTTTAACTATAGAAATATATTTTGTTTACTAAAACATTGTACACTAGTGCTGCGCGCGCGGCAGACCGATCATAGTTGAGTGGGAGAGAGACGCAAGGCATTCGCCGGGCCTCTCTCTCGTTCGGTGACTCATCGTAACGTTACCGAGCGTTACACTTTTTCATAAGTGACTCCCAGCCGCAACCTAATTTAAGACGTTGTCACGTCAAAAACATAATTATTTATTTAATTATGGACAACGAGTAGCTCTGGTTGTCCATAATTAAATAAATGGTGAGATGTGGTGCATAAACATTTGAACTAGGCTCCTACTTCCGCGTTGTACTAATTCGGATGGGACGGAAATACTCCAAGGAGACTCGAGATCGATATTAATAAAAATTAAGCAGTACATTGAATTGTCATGCTTCGGCTCGAACCTATAATGGTTGCTATTGTAATAGATTGCGACCCTGTTATTCCAAGACCGACAATTTATTAAGCTATAGCATAGCTTCTATCGCGGGTCTCTAGCGTGGGTGGAGACCGAATTCAGAAATTCCGTAACGAAAAAACCTAACACTCCCCACTCCGACCGGCACTGCGGTGATACTTATTCTAGATTTAGTTATTCCATCTAACGATAAATAGCAGAAATTTTAATGACTTAAAATCTCACGCTTGTCTCTTTAGTTCAGCAACCCGCCTTTAGGTGGCATTGGTTCTATCGGGGGATAAAACTTGTTTTCTTATCAGCCACCATGCTCAAAGTGTAACTTGAATTAATATGGAAGAAAAAAACTATAAATAAATAAAATAAGTAAATATTTATAATTGCATAAGTTGATAAAAATGCTATGTAATAGCTTTATCGCGGCAGTCCCGATTGCCATTTTATTTTAACTTTAACTCTTTAAAACAATTTAATGGATTTCTTATTTTCCAATTCGATAAAACCTTATTAAAGTTATGAAAGTGAGCGAGGACGTGTCCGACTGGAAAATGGGGTTTAATGGCTTCATTCAAGTGCTCATGATGTTTTAGATGATTTCAGTATTTTTTAGTAAAAATTTCTTAATGTGTGTTATGAATCGTGGGTCGTGGCATGAGAGTGTGAAATAATAATCGGGCCATCAAATACCGAACAAAAGCACATCGCCGGGGATTCGCACTACGAGGACATGCAACATCCGGGCGGTCAGTACAAGCGACACCGAAAGCGGCCGAGCGAGGGCTGCGTCGCTCGCGAATACTCACATGGATTATTGCCTCCGGCGGGTGCTGCGGGACAAAACCCATTCGTTAATTCGACGAACCATTCTAGTAACATCAATCGTGTCATTTTTACTAGGGGAGGCGGGGAGCGCGACGCACTCGGGGAGGATACCGAGCGAGAATCGGAATCGCCGTCCTCGGACCGCCTTCGCTCCGAGGCGAGGCGCGGAGGCACCAGAACAGGGATCGGACCCGGAGAGATATCTCCTAATTTCGAAATCGACCAAGACGGGAGACGAGCGCGGCGCGGGGCGTCACCTGTGTCGAAGTGGATCTCGAAGAGGTCGGCCGAGGCGGGGTCGGCGGGGTCGGGCAGCAGCGTGTAGATGAGCTGGCGCCGCAGCGGGGACTCGGCGCGGAGCGGCGCGCCCAGCGGCCGGCCCGGCGCCGCGTCCTCCGGCGCCTGCAGCTCCACGTGCGCGCGCGGCCAGTGCGGCGCCGCCCCGCCGCGCCACACGCGCACGCGCACGCGCGCCTCGGCGCCGCACGCGGGCGTGCCGCCGTCGAAGGCGCCCACCACGAGCGAGTAGTCGGCGGCGCGCGCGTCCAGCGTCTGCTTCAGCGTCACCTGGCCGCTGCGCCGGTCCACCCGGAACAGCTCGCCGTTGCCGCGCTTCATTTCGTACCGCACCTGAGGACGAGGTTCCGAAACGATCGATTACTAAAGTACTTCTGATAAATAATAAAGAAAGAAAAGAATAAATAAGTCGGACGGGTACCTCCCCGTTGTCGCCGGCGTCGGCGTCGACGGCGCGCACGCGGAGGACGGGCTCGCCCGGCGCCGCGCCCGCGCGCACCGCCGCCAGGTAGGGCCGCTCCACGAACACCGGGCAGTTGTCGTTCACGTCCGACACGCTCACCACGAGCCGCGCGCGCGCCACGCGCGTGGGCCCGCCCGCGGGGCCCCCCTCCGCGCCCGCCGTGGGCCCGTAGCCGCCGCGCGCCTCCAGCAGCAGCTCGTGCTCGGCGCGCTGCTCGCGGTCCAGCACGAGCCCCGTGCTGCGCACCGCGCCCGACGTGCGCCCCACCTGCCGCCCACACGCACACACACACACCGAGGTGTGAATCAACATGTACTGATTTAAAGTGGAAAAGGGAATTGAAGTGTTGGAAGTTGGGAGGATTTTCTTTAATGGTCAAAAGTGGTATCTCTTCCAACTTGTTTAATATTGCAAATACCTCAAAAATCTTTCCTGCATAGGTTTTTCTATTTATACGTATGTATAGTCTTAATCTAAACTGGTGATAAGTTCGTTTCATAAGAAAAAAGGAATAGTTTCCATAAAAATAGGATAACCATTATCGTGGAATTATTGGAAAAGGGAGAAGACGAAAAGCTATACCTCGAATCCTTCCACCGGGTTGAGAATGTGGAACTCGATGTGCTCGTTGAGGGCGGCCCCGAGCACGTCCAGCACGGCCACCAGCGCCGGCTTGGTGGAGTTCTCCAGCACCGAGCCGAAGTACGTCGCCTTCGAGAACGCCAGGCCCGAGTTGGCCGCGTCGCGCACGTGCACCGCCACGCGCGCCGTGCTCGAGAACCGGCCGTCCGACGCGCGCACGCGCAGCCGCAGCGTGCCCGGCGTCAGCGCGTCCGGCGCGCGCACGCTCAGCGCGCCGTCCGGCGTCAGCGCCAGCGCGCCCGCCGCGTCGCCCTCCAGCACGTCCAGCTTCAGCTCGCCGTCCGCGGGCGGGTCGGCGTCGCGCACCGGCAGCGTCAGCACGCGCACGCCCGCCGCCGTCGGCAGCAGCAGCGTCGCCGCGTACTCGGCGCGCGAGAACTGCGGCGCGCAGTCGTTCACGTCCTCCACCGCGACCGTGACGCGCGCCGAGCTCGCGCCGCCCACGCGCGGCGAGCCGCCGTCCGACACCTGCGGCCGCCACGCGGGTCAGTACTCGCTCCGACCGGATACGGCGGGGGAGATGGGGAGGTGGCTCACCCTGACGGTGAAGCGGTGCTCGCGGGCCGCCTCGTAGTCGAGCGGCGCGGCGAGGCGCAGCGCGCCGGTGACGGCGTCCACGGCGAAGAGCGCGGCCGCGGCCGGCTCCACCACCTCGAACACGCGCCGCCGGTGCGCCTCCGAGTCGCCGTCCTCCGTCTCCAGCACCAGCGGCGTGCCTGCGCAACCAGCCTCGTCAGTCACACTAGTGCCTCCGGACAATGGTGCCGGGCCGGGGGGAGGCGGGGGGAGGCGGGGGGAGGCGGGGGGGAGGCAGTTACCGAGGTGCTGGGTGTCGTCGGCGTCGGCGACGATGGTGCCGGGCGCGGCGTCCTCGGCGAGGCGGCCGCGGTAGTGCCGGCGGCGCCAGGTGGGCGCGAACTCGTTGCGGTCCAGCACGTGAACCGTGACCGAAGCCGTCGCCGCGCCGCCGCCCTGGGCACCAAACTTACACTTTAAAATGATTGCATTAATTCATAGGGTTGTTATAAGTGCTACAGTAAAAGCTTCCGACCCACGAAAACCATACAATAAAATCTAGTAAATTTTTTTTTTATTTATTCAGTAACAATTACATTTATGTTAACAGTGTTTGGGGACCCCTTTTAAGCAAACATATTGTCGTTTGTCTGGGAAAACCCAGTAAATAATTTATTTCATAAAATGAGTAAACACAAATAATCGACTCAACTTTTCATGCTCTTCGTCTGCGAAACACAATAGCATGATATCGACACACAAAAACTTAAGTTAATATATTTTTTATTAAAAATATTTTTATCTGAACTATTATTTGCCTATAACTTAAATTAGGTAATCATCTATTTACAGGGTTTTCCCAGAACAACGACGATATACGAACGAACTTCTCAATATCAAAGCTGACCCTGTGGCGTCACTGGCCTTGTGCAATACTTATTTTTCAACTGTGGGTCAGGTGCTTGCAGAGGATACTCTGGAAAAAATCTAAAAATGATTTGGCTCTAAACATCAACACAGTGAGCTGCCCGCCAAACTCATTCTTTCTATCGCCTACTGATCAAAACGAAGTGGAGTCTTTAATCATGCAACTCCGATGTTTGGGCCGTCCCGGTGTCACGCTAAATAGATGGGGCGTCCCGGTGTCAGACAACTACAGGTGTTAAAATGAAAAACGTGTGTAGCTGCCGAGTGCGTTTATTACACTAACTTAATAATTCAGTTCCCAGTCACACGGTTACTCATGTATCGGGCGTCAAGTTTTATGTCAATTAAACAAAATAAAATAATAAATAACAAAGTTCGAGCTGATTCGTACATATTGCCCACAAGAATAAATTACGAAAAGAACTATAAACAAAAATTGAAGTACAAAAAAATTACAATTAAAAGTAATAAAGTTCAAGTGCTCGACTGGACCTGATGGAGTACACTATTACCGGGTAAACTGACGGTTTGAAGGGTTTTTAGAAGTTTCAAGGAAGTATCCTCGGCCCCACCCTCTTCATTATTTACATGAATGATATACATAGGCTTAACATACCCGACGCTGAATTAATATGCTATGCTGATGATATCATGTGGGTATTTTAAATTACAGTTTTCCAAGCATCTGATAATTACATAATGGCCACCATCTACCCTTCTGTTTCCTCATAAGCCTTTAGTTTTAGCGAATTCACCAATAGCACCTTACTTGGGGGTTGGGGGTAAATAGTGTAACGTAAATAAATAAGTAAGTAAGATGAAAAAGAGGATGAATGACAAACATTCAAAAAGTCTTAAAGCTTTATATTTCTAAGGTAGTCCATAAAAAAAAAGTGGGGGGGGGTGTCTCACCATGTTGGTAGCCTCGACGGTCAGGTTGTAGACGTTTCGCTCCTCGTAGTCGAGCGGCACGAGCGCCACGAGCGTGCCCGCGGCCGGGTTCACGCGGAAGCGGCCCTCCCCGCCGCGCAGCGAGTAGCGCACCGACGTGGCGCTGCGGGCCTCCAGCGCCGCCAGCGCCGCGCCGCCCGCCTCGTTCTCGAACACCTCGCACGACACCTCGCTCTCCACGAACCTGCGGCATCCACGACACGTTAGCTCCCCGTCCCTCCGCCGTCGCCCTCCCTAAGCCGAGGGGACCCACCTGGGCGGCGCGTCGGACGGGTCCACGACGACGACGTGCAGCGGCAGCGTGGAGGAGCGCGCGGCGGGCGGCGGGCCGGTCGCGCGCACGTGCAGCGTGTACTCGCGCGTGCCCGGCGGCAGCTCGCGCGTCAGCCGCACCGCGCCCAGCGCGTCCACCGCGAAGGCGCCGGCCGAGTCGCCGCCGCTCAGCGAGTACTGCAGCGCGCCGTCCGCGAGGCCGGTCGCGTCCGCGTCGGTGGCGCGCAGCTCGGCCACGAGCGTGCCGGGCGCGGCGCCGCGGGGCAGGCGCGCCTCGGCCAGGCGGCGCGGCCAGGCGGGCGCGTGCTCGTCGGCGTCGCTCACGTGCACCGTGACGCGCGCGAAGGCCCGCGACGCGCGCGGCGCCTGGTCGCGCACCCACACCGTCAGCTCGTGGATCGCGGCGCTCTCCCTGCGGACGAGGAGGACGGAACGCTGTGAGTCGCGGTCGGTTCTCGCGCGGGTGGTCCGGCCGCGGCCCGCGGGGCACCCACCTGTCGAGCGGGAGGGCCAGCTCGAGCGCGCCGGTGGTCTCGTGCACGCGGAAGAGGCGCGCGGAGTCCTTGTGGCGCGCGGCGTGCAGCCCGTAGAGCAGGCGCGCGGGCCCGCGGGCGCCGAGCGCGGCCAGGCGCGCGCCCGGGGCCGTGGCCTCGGACACGGTGATGGAGTACGAGTCGCTCGCGAATTGCACGCCCTCCTCGTTCGAGTCGTTTATCACCGTCACGTTCACCTAGAAGCGGACGAAAATACCTCGGTGAATGTGTAACTCCCGGTGTATACGTTGAATCAAATCTAATTTTCCATAAATTCTTTTTTCAAGCTGAAACCGAATGGAATTTAAGAAATATATATACATATATAGAGCACCTGCAGTTCACTTAATTCCCCAACTATACACAAAAAATTTAAGACATACGTCGAAAAAAAGCACGCTCCGAGCCTTTGAAATTTACCTGGTTCGATGTGAGACAACCGACCCTACGTTATATCTTTAAGAAATATATTAAAGAATAGCGGTCCCAAGTTTGACCCTTGAGGTACACCGGATGTGGCGAAATAAGGTTCCGATTCACTGCTGTTTACGGCCACTGAAGATGGTCTGTTATAAAGGTGTAGATCCTACACCAGTTTAGCATAGAATCTGCAATACCAAATGACTGAAGGTTAAGTATAAATAGGTTATGATTCACTTTATCGAAGGCTTTGGAAAAGTGGGTATATACGGCGTCTATCTGAAAACCTTTATCGACTGCACACGTTAACTCAGTGATATAGGTCACAAGTATAATATTTGTTGACCCGTTTTAGCCATGAATCTGGTGCTGATTATGGTACAGATATTTCTTTACTTGATCGTACAAATATGGGATATATAAGCGATTCCAAAACTTTAAAACGGTAAACAGAACAGTAATAGACCGTTATTTAGACACGATCTCTCGTTTGTCATTTTTGTGGGTAGGTTTCAACGCGTCGGGTGTAAGCGAGGTGTTGAAAATATTAACTAGTGGACGAGATATTACATGAGCACACCGCGACCAAAATATTGGAGGTATATTATCTGGTCCAGCATATTTCGAAGAGTCAAGTCCAGATAATTTCCTTCGAACTGCATCTGGACTAATAGAAAAGTCGTTTAATACTGGGACTGAAACCAAAGAGGGATGCGTGTAATTTGTGTCATCACGGTCAACATTTGGAGGATTGACAGAAATTTCACAGCAAATGAATTAGAAATAGAGACACTGTCACATGCTATTGTGTTGCCCAGTATCATTTTGGAGGGGTAAGAATTATTATTTTTATTATGTTTTTTATATATATTATCGATTCTTTCAATGTATGTATGCAATGCATTTAATATATATGACAAATCTCTCGATTATCTGATGATATCTTATCAATACATAGAGAGCAAAGTGTGTTCTCCACCACAGGGAAAATCTTTCATCAAGCGGAAGAAAGTGCCCGGGTGGTTTCATTATATTGTTGACTAGCGACCCGCCCCAGCTTCGCATGGGTGGCATGCTAGTATGAATAGTTACCTTTACTACATAATGTCTATAAAGGCCGCCGCAACCATAACTTTTCGATTTATCGTAAGTTTATACGTTTGATATCTTGTAAAGTACTGATCGAAATTACATGAAGTAAAAGACAAATCAAATCTACGTTTAATTTCCAAGCTTACTAACATATTTATTTGGATAAGAATCAATGTTATACATACTTAAAATGGCTTCGTAAATAAGCCATTATTGTTAGTAAAAAGTAAAAGAGAAAAGTGGTTATTGTAAGTTATTCTTGAGAGATAGACATACACCATCGCGGACTTTTTTGTAGACTTTTGTAAGTTGTCCAATACTGTAGTACATCATTTTGACCAATCTCGTAGGGTTTGTCCAGCGTTTGCAATATAAGCGCAAAAAAGTGAGTTGATTTACGACATCACATTAGAAATCTCAAAAATTGACAATGTTTCACTACTATATTGTACATGTATAATACATATAAACCTTCCTTAAAAATTACTCTATTTATTAAAAAAAACCGCATCAAAATTCGTTGCTTAGTTTCAAATATTTAAGCATACAAAGGGACATAGGGACAGAGAAAGCGACTTTGTTTTATACTATGTAGTGATATACCATATACTTAGGGTTTGAGTGCATTTTTTTGGATTACATATTATTCTGATGCTCTGATATCCATATTATTTTATACTAAAATACAAAGGTTCTTTAAAATTAGGGCAAAATGTACTTTAGTTATAGTTACCATTTAACATTTCAATCTTTATACTAAGCAATACTGCTTACTATATAATAAAGAATGTCTACCCCCATGGTGTACCGCACAATGCACGGACTGCTAGGAAAGTCGTTTACTTATCAACTCATAATTGACATAGACATCTCGGTCGGAAGCAGGAGGAGCGGGACTCACGATCGCGTAGACGGTGTGGCGGCCGTCGGTCACGGACACGTTGAGCGAGTAGTGCGGCGCGCGCTCCCAGCGCAGCCGCCGCGCCAGCACCAGGCTGCCGTCCGACCGGCCCACGTGGAACTCCTGCCGCGGGTCGCCGTCTGCAACGCGACACAGCCTGTATAGAGCCAGCCGGACCAGGCCACACCGCCGCGGGCGGACCGGGCAGCGACGAGCGGGACGTACCCACGATGTCGTAGTAGAGCGGGTCGCCGTCCGGGTCGGCCGCCTGCAGCACGGCCAGCAGGAAGCCGGGCGGGTCGAGCTCGGCGGCGGCCAGCGGCGCGGGCGCGGCCAGGCGCGGCGCGCTGCCCCCGCGCGGCGCCGCCACGCCCCGCACGCTCACGCGGCACACGCTGCAGCGCGCTCGCGGCCCGTCGTCGCACGCGCGCACCTGCCGGCGCGGACGCACTCGTTAGACAGTCGGGCGACGCGCCCGGAGGTGGGCCGGTCGGCGCGTACTCACGGTGAGCTCGTAGACGTGGTCGAGCCGCAGCGCGCGCCGCGGCGCCAGCAGCACGCGGCCGCTGCGGTGGTGCACGCGCAGCACGCCGCGCGCGGCGCCGCGGGCCCGCCACCAGTAGCGCACGGTGCCGTTGGTGCCCTCGTCCGGGTCGATGGCCAGCACCTGCGACACCCCCCCCCGCCTTTTACTTGTGTTTCCGACCCATCAAATTTAAACATTTGAATGCGAGTAACATTACTTTTGCATAGTATAATATTGAGTATGAAATATATATGAACTTAGTGGTATTTAATCGACACTAGAAATCGTCCCTGATTAGCAAATACATCTATGCTCTACTCACTTCATGCACGTATCACAACAAAACAAACCAAGTCAAATTGCAAACTCGAGGAGGCAGGGCGCACTCACGGTAGTGATGTAGGTGTGGTGCGCGGCGGGCGCGTCCAGCAGCTCCCACGGCGCGTCGTCCTCGTCCTCCCCCCCCTCGCCGCTGCTCGCTGCCCCTCCCCCTCCCCCGCCGCCCCCCTTCCCGCCGCCGCCCCCCTCGCCGTCGTCTGTCTCGTTCTCCTCGTCCGCCTCGTCGCCCTAAACAATACAGCACTACACTACCACGCGCCACACCGAGCCACTCGTTTCATTCCATTATCTCGCACTTGAAAATAGCATTAGACGTTACCCAAGGAGTCGACCGAGTTTTTATACAATAGAAACCGACAACTAGGGGTGAAACTAGAGCACACGAACCGATTCTTCGGTCGGTCCGTATCGAGCGATCACAATCCAAACGGCCGACGAACTAGTATTATTTTATCACTCTCGTTATCTACTATTAAAACACACGGTTTTTTAATTTGTTTTGTGAATACATAGCATCGGTTTTATCTGATATAGTACCTGCGGCAGGTCGGTGCGGTCGGTGCGGTCGGCTCGGTCGGCTCGGTCGGCGCCGTCCGCCAGCGGCACGCGCACGTCGTAGTAGTGGTGCGCGAAGGCGGGCGCGTGGTCGTTGGCGTCGAGCACGCGCACGGCCAGGCGCGCCGTGGTGGCCAGCGCGCCGTCCGACACGCCCACCTCGAGCGCGTGCAGCGCCGCCGCCTCGCGGTCCAGCGTGCGGCCCGACGTCACCACCTCGCCTGCGCGCCCCACACATACGTCCTGTACTCTTTGCTGACTAAAAGTCTACGTAGATCGTCATTTGTAACATTCAGCACTCTTCTCAATAAAAGAATCGTCGGCCACTCACCCGTGCGCTCGTCGATGGAGAAGAGTCCGTCGGGGTTGCCGGCCACGATGGAGTAGCGCAGCGCGGTGGGCGCGTCGTCGGCGTCGTGCGCCCGCAGGCGCGCCACGCGCGTGCCGCCCGGCGCGCCCTCCGCCACGCCGGCCCAGTACGCGGCGCGCTCCGGCCACGGGAACATGTCGTTCACGTTCTCCACCTCGATGTACACCTGCCCGGCCGCCAAACGTCGCATTAACATCGCATCTCGATCTCATTTCATTCAATATTAACGGCGCGATCGTCCAACCTGTACGCAGGAAACGCGGGGCACCAGGCCGTGATCCTCCGCGCACACGGTCAGCCAGTAGTGCGGCACCGTCTCCCGGTCCAGAGGTGTCAGCGTCCGAATCATTCCTGACCATAATATATTCACCATTTATAGACCATAATACAACACATATTTACGCAATAAATAACGCCGAATTGCACTTAAGAACTTCAAGCTTAAGCAAACGCCCAAAAAAATTATGTAATTATCAGATCTTATGGATAATGCTAATAATAACCTTACTAGGCTCAAATATACTACTGACCGAACTATCGACATAATAAGCAATAATAACCATTCCTATAAGAATATAGCATTGTTTACTAATTTCACGGTTATAAATATTTTCAAATCAACGGCCAAACACACAAAGGATTGAATATTCAACATAATATTGTAAAAAAGATGTGGACTAAGCAAGGATCCTTGCAAGACACCACTTGAAACAACAACCCATATAGAAAATTATGAGATAGTGTGGTTAACAACATATGAAGAAAAACATCTAATCTTCTTTTTTAGCTTTAACAAGAGCAACTCATGTTGAATTCTGTCGAAGGCTTTACTGTAATGAGTATAAATAACTTCAATCGTCAGAGGAAATAGTGAGATAATTATTCAAGACTACAAAATTGAATGCATTGGATTAAACCCATTTTGTACAAGTGATCGAGGCCTGAATGAACTGTAGACCTGACCATAGATAATCCTCTCCAGCCTCATAACCAAGCATTTTCCAATGAGACGTCTAATTTCAGGGACACTTCATCCTAGCCATCTATAGGATCTATATTTTGAATTTCTTTAAAAACGTATACATTATAACCCTATCTACAGGTTGGCGGATACCAAGTGAAGGATCTCTCTTTTTCTAATTGACAGGTGATGAGATATATTTAATATATTATTATAAAAAAAACTATCTGACTTTATAAGCATTTTTGACGTGACAACGTCTTAAATTAGGTTGCGGCTGGGAGTCACTTATGAAAAAGTGTAACGCTCGGTAACGTTACGATGAGTCACCGAACGAGAGAGAGGCCCGGCGAATGCCTTGCGTCTCTCTCCCACTCAACTATGATCGGTCTGCCGCGCGCGCAGCACTAGTGTACAATGTTTTAGTAAACAAAATATATTTCTATAGTTAAAATTTGTGCAATTCTTATTTTCATTCAATTCCTTGTTCCTATTGTGCAATTTAATTATATTCATATCAATAAATATTCTACCGAGAAAAAGACGTTGTCACGTAAAATCTTCGCCCGTAAAAACGACTTTACAGGCAACCATTTTTTTTATTAAGTGGAACTCCTGAACTCCTGAAGTGTTAGCTCATCTATTTCATCAGTTGTAATTTTAATTGGATCAAAATAATTTTCATCGTCATAGGCCGAACAAAACTAAAATGTTTATTCAAGCTATTTCATTTGTACAGAGATTTTATTAAAGGATCTCTCCAATGAAACACTTTTTAGGAGTGAACGGAATGCAGCAGGGTACCTTGGTCGTCGATGGAGAAGTGGGCCATCCCGGAGCCGCCCACGGTGTAGTAGGAGAGGCGGGAGTCGCGGCCCGGCGCGTCGGCGTCGGCGGCGGGCGCGGCCAGCACGGGCGCGGCGCGCGCGGCGTCCTCCCGCACGCGCCCCGCCAGCACCAGCCGGTCCGCGAACTGCGGCGCGTGCGCGTTCTCGTCCACGTCCAGCACCTCCACGATCACCGTCGCCTCCGCCCACAGCGCCGGCCGCCCGCCGTCCGTCGCGCGCACCACCACGCCGTGAACCTGGCGGTCCTCGTAGTCCAGGCGCTTCGCGATTCTCAAAGTGCCCGAGGTCCGGTCGACGGTGAAGACGGCGTCGTCGGGCGGCTGCTCCGGCAGCGAGTAGGTGACCGCGCCGCCGTCGGCCAGGTCGGGGTCGGAGGCCTCGACGACGGCCACGAGCGCGCCGGGCGGCACGTCCTCCGGCACGCGCGCGCCGTACGCGGCCAGCCCGAAGCGCGGCGCGTTGTCGTTGACGTCGTCCACGGCCACGCGCACGAGCGCGTCCGCGTGGAGGCCGCCGCCGTCCGTGGCGCGCACCGTCAGCTCGTGCAGGGCGCGCCGCTCGCGGTCGAGGGGGGCGCACACGGTCACGACGCCGCTCGCGCCGTCGACGCAGAAGCCCTCCTCCCCGTCGCCGGCTCCGCTCAGGCTGTACGTGATCTTCGCGAAGTCGCCGGTGTCGCGGTCGGTCGCGTTGGCGCGGAATATCGCCGTGCCGTTGAGAGCGTTCTCCGTCACTCGAAAGCTCGCCAGCGTTTTCTCGAAGCGGGGTCGATTGTCGTTCACGTCGAGCACGGTGACCGGCAGCAGGCGCGACGAGGACCTCTGCGGGGACCCGAGGTCGTACACGGTCACGTTCAGGTAGTATTCGTCCTCCCGCTCCCGGTCCAGGTAGCCTATCACTTGAAGGTCGCCGGTGTCCGGGTCGATTCGAAAAGCGGAATCGGAGTCGCCCCCGGATATTCCGTACACCAGCAGACCGTTGTAGCCGAGATCTCTGTCGCGCGCTCGCAGTTTCACTAGAGACGTCCCGAGGGCCACGGATTCGTTCACTTTCACTTCCACTGGAAAATCGATGAAATCGGGAGCGTGAAGATTTTCTCCGTACCGCGAAGGAGCCAGCGGGAATTCATCACTCGAGTCCATCGGTTCGTTGCTGCGTTCGGCCGCAGCCAGCAGCTCCGTGAGGCGCCGGGCCACTCCCGTGTCGCGACACTCGAGTGGGCCCGCGTCACTTCCGGTTCCTCCCCCGACCAGGTGTAATGTGAGGGAGATCGGGTCAGCGAAGTGCGTGCCGTCAGTTGCGGTCACATTTAGTACTCTCGTGTCCGAGCGTATATCGTTGAGATCGCAGGATAAGCTCATGACTCCCGTACTAGAGTCGAGAGAGAAGCAGTTGTCTTCATTTCCGTTAACTATTCGATATGATACGACGTCTCCGGCATCGAAATCAATGGCGGAAAGTGTAATGATTTCGAAACCAATACCTAATCGTCGGGGTAAATAACCGACGCAGTCCACCCGTTCAAACTGAGGACGATTGTCGTTTACGTCCTCGATACTCACCATCAGCCTCATTTCAGCTTGACGTCTGTACGGCAAGCCCCAATCACTAGCACGTATGTGCAGTGTGTACTCCCTGCGCATACTTTCGTAATCCAACACTCGAGTCGTCCTCACAGCACCAGAGAAGTGGTCGACGTCGAAAGGCACCGGCTGCAAGTTGGCAATACTATAAGAAATATAAGCGTTTTCACCGGAATCTGCGTCTCGGGCTACGACCCGGGCGACCACGGAGCCGCTGGGACCATTTTCAGATACGGTCACTTCCATATTTTCTTGCTCAAATATAGGGTTATTGTCGTTGGAATCCAGAACCGTCACTTTTACTTTGGCAGACGATTGCTTCCTCGTGCCGGCGTCGCCCTGATCAATAGCGGACACGGTTAATGTGTACAACGACTTCTGCTCTGCATCTAATGCCATCGCCGTATAAAGAACTCCAGTCTCAGGGTTTACAATAAATTCACCACCCTCGTTACCGCCCACTATTTCAATATAAACACGCGCATTGCGTCCCTCATCTAGATCACTAACTTTCAGTCTTATGACGGGCGTGTTGGGCGGCGACGTCTCCGGAATGCTCGCTTCGTACACCTCTCGGCTGAAAACTGGGGCGTTGTCGTTCACGTCGACGAGAGTGACCGGCAGCGTCAAGTAGGACGACCGCGGCGGACGGCCGGCGTCCGTCGCCCGCAGCGTCAGGTTGTACCCGCGAGGCGCAGATTCGCGATCCAAAAGCGCATGAGCTATCACATCGTACTCCCCCTTCTGCACGGACGGCCGGACTCTAAAGTGACCGTCCGGATCCCCGTCGACTATTTCGAGGCCCGCGATCCGGCCGTGCTCCCCGCCGTCCGCGTCGGTCACTTCGACGATGGCGTATATTTCGGCCGTCGAGTTTTCGAGCAGCTCGGGCAGCTTCCTGACGCGCAGCTCGGGCGCGTGCAGGTTGACGCGCTCGACGCGCACGACGACGGTGGCGCGGGCGGCGGGCGCGGCGTCCCCGCGCGCCAGCAGCGAGGCGCGGTCGCGCGCCAGCACGTGCAGCTCGTGGCGCGGCGCCTCGGCGGCGGACAGCGGCCGCGTCACGCTCAGCACGCCGCTGGCGGGGTGCACGGCGAACCGGTCGGAGGGCTCGGCCAGGCTGTAGTAGATCTCGCCGTTGAGCCCCAGGTCGGCGTCGTCGGCCGCGACGCGCGCCACGCTGGCGTGCGGCGGCGCGTCCTCGGGCACGCCCACCTCGTACTCGGTCGGGTAGAACAGCGGGCTGAGGTCGTTCTCGTCGTCCACGCGCACGGCCAGCGCGGCGTCGGCCTCGAGCGTCACGTCGCCGGGCAGCTGCACCGTGGCGCGCACGTCGAGGCGGTAGGCGTCGCGCCGCTCGCGGTTCAGCACGTCGGCGTGGCCGGCGCGCGTGCGCAGCGTCAGGAAGCAGAAGTCGCCGACGACGCGCTCCTCGGCCTTGAAGAACTTGTCCTTGTCGCCGTGCCGCACGCGGAAGCGGCAGCGCGCCGGCGGGTCGGTGGCCGGCAGCCGCACGCCGGGCGGGGCGGCGCCGGGCGGCGGCAGCGCGGCCGTGCGCGGCGGGCTGTTCTCGGCCACGCTCAGGTTGTAGAGCGCGCGCTCGAAGTGCAGCGAAGGCGGGCCGGGCCCGGCGCGCGCGCACCACGCCACCGCCGCCAGCACCAGCCACGCTCGCGCGCCCGACATGACTCCTCCGGCACGCTGCAACGGTCCACCGCGTTACATTATTACAGATCGTTAACTCAATACTGAGGCGATTATTATAATTATTTAAATTTAAATATATAGAAATATCTTTATGTTTTGTTTAAATTATGAGTATTGCATTCGTTTAAAAATTTTAATTGATGGTATAAATTTTGAAATGTCATCCATATAAAAAAGTAGGAAATCTACCTTAGCATTAGTTCTTGTTTTTACAACTACACCTCAGGCCGGCGTGCCATATAAGGTACCACGGCAGAAACCGGGCCCGACTGCAAATCGCAGCAACTAGTAACTGTCAAGTTAGATGGAGCCGTTTACCTGAGGTTTATTGAAAAAGCTCACAGCTGTTCAACTCAAAGGTAGTATTAGTTATCTCTGCCACTTTTTTCATTGGGGATTCGTACCTACCTACTTGTTGTCCGTACTTACTTGTAAGAGTATAAATTTGTGACTTGCCTCATAAATGTGCGTGTGCGGGTGAGGGCTGGTCGCGGGTGGTCGCGGGTGGTCGCTACCGGCGCGGGGACGCCATGCCGGCTATCCTGCAAAGAACATATTGCATCTTTAATTACAAACGAACTATAATTAAAGTCTGTTTAATCGAAGACTTTTCCCAACTGGGAAGCTTACGGTTCAAAGTAGTACAAAATATTTATTTGTATTCACGACTTTTCGTAATATCAAATGCTTCAAAACTGCTACCATAACTAATATGATCTAATAAAAGCGCTAAATTGCAACACGCTGACGTTCATAATCACGCATATCAAAATTCCGATCTGAATATTCCTAACAATAAAAATAGACACGATAATAATTCGCACATCCGAAGTACGCATTGCGATGATTGAGATTCCGTTTCATCAAAAATCGGATTTTTTTTCCGATATCACACTTTTTTTAAATACTCTAGTAAAATAATTTTAGTTAGTCAAGAGCCACCCAATTGTAACACTGAAAGTCGGCAATGTGAAGTCACAGACAAAATCTTTTATTAAAGTTTACCTGATATGAACGTCGACTAAAAAAAACGCGCCGCTGAAAATCGTAATTTTGTATTTACGACATTCAGAAAAATCTTTCGGGAGAAAATTTGTGAGTGAGTGAAGGTGAAGTTGGTTCTCTGCTTAGTGATTTGTCAGAGACAGGTGGGTGGTGTAGCGCTTTTAGAACTTAAGAAGCCGCATGGGGCATCTAACTTAGGTAACGACTATCAATTAAAGTGGTAACCTGCTTCAGGAGCTTAATTTAACTTCCATAGCACGGAAATGCTGACCAGCAAAGTAACTTCAAGCACTAAAGAATATTACGTCCGTTAAAAAATAAAAATTATTTATCTAAAACATAATTATGATTGTAAACATTAACAATCAATAACGTTGTGTTTAGCAGTCCTTGTTATACAAACATCAAATCTACTACCTGCAACTTTTTACGAAGTATCTTGCATGGCTTCTATATAGAAGGTAATTAGATAGATAGATAGATAGATAAAACGTTTATTGCACTAAATAAACACACATACAAAATATTAACATAAAACAATACAAGAAAAAAAAAATATATCAAACTTACAAAAATTAATTAATTATTTGTACGTGTGCTCTATTCATGCGAAAAGGTCATAGCTAACGTAGTATTGCTCAGCGAGCAAAACGTTGATTTTCAGCTACAACCTAGAGAGCCGCGATCACGGTTACCAATTAACTGACTTAAACTAAAAATACAATTTAATTTACAACATAAAATACAACTTCATTTACAACATAAAATACAACTTCATTTACAACATAAAATACAACTTCATTAACAACTTAAATTACAGCTTCATTTACAACTTAAAATACAGACATTAAAATTAAATATTACACAGATATACAGGGTACATTCTTTATTTGAACGCCATTTGCAACATAAAAGGCATGATTTCGCCACCTACGTAAAGCGCTTCGGTATTCCTATCTGTTGTTTGCATAAGATTACTGCTTTTACCTTTGTTTTTAATGCTGATTTTGATTTTGATTTTGATTAGGTATGTAAATGAAAAATATATAGAAGTTTATGTTTAAAAAAAATGACTTGTTAGTGTTTAATTAGACTAGATTGTATTAAAGGCGGGCACCTTCAAAGGATTATGGCTATAATGGTGTTTTAATTTTAAATATCATGGTTTGTACTCTCGATCAATAATTGCTTAGAAGCCTGCATAACGTAACTTCCCATCTCTTTATTTTTTATTTATAACTCGCCCTGGCTTCGTTGTTTGACGAGTTTTTGTCCGATTTCTTATCCACTTATGTTCCTGCCGTAGCGAATGGGTTCCTTAGTATAAAGTTTTGTCGATATTGATAGGCGCTATCAGTGCCTGTTGAGGCACCAGTCTCAACATCGCCGCGCGCGCTCAGGCGCCAGCGGCACTGAATGAGGAACGCGGGGGGCAGGGGGCTCGCCGGCCGGTCTACGGCTGATCCCGCGCCCCGCGCCACATTAGTAAGCTGTTGCACGCCTCTACGCACGGCTGCGCTTACGCATTTTCCTTATTGTCCATTTTTACATACTTATTACATTTTTATACAGTCCACTCGCATTTCAATTATCTCTCAACAAAGGGCTATCGTCGCGAATAGTGCCCAAATTGAAGAAGGTACCTTCCATTTAAATATCTAAATAAGTATTAGCATGAATGTCTATTCCATAATGTTTATTAAGGCAATCAACAAAAATCTATGTAAAAACGGGAGAATGTACCACTAATGCAATAAGCATCTTTTCGTTAGTTATAATTGTAGCTAAAGGTCTGTTTTTACTTATAAAGCATGTTTTTTCATAGATTATATTTTGTTTTAATATTAAAATCAGATCGCACTACACCCCAAAGTAGAATTTTGTAGATATTTTATAGTTTATCTCTAAGGAAGTCAGGAAATTGTTTTTTTTATGGAAGTAAGACATAAGTACCGACTGGAAAAAATCTAAAACAGAACGAACGAACTATATTTAAAAGATTAATAATAATATGGATGTCTTACCGGAAGTATTAGTTAGCCATTAAAAGTATAAAGACCAATTTATATACATTTAGAAAGAAACACTGTCTTACCCTTATATAACATATACAAAAGATAGCGAGTGTTAATGTTTGTTATTGATATTCCCAGCTACAAAAAACATTTTTAATATTGTGATTAGTTTAATTTAATCAGAACAATCCACCATAAATTTAGTTTGTTATGCTAGTTGCTCTACTTAGAGTCTTCAGGCATTCTCCTTGTGTAGTAATGCTGCCCATTTACGGGCAACAGAGGGTTAAGAAAAAATTACCGTGAGTGTGAATTTTTAAGTCAACTTACGTAAAATGTCTATTTAAACCTCTTATATAGGCACATTTTTGCTCCAGTCGATAAATTTTAGCCATGATATTTATTCGTATTTACTAATACCTTATTTAATCCGTTTAGTATTTTTATTGCATTAAATGCACTTTCTATAATAATGAGCAAACGTGTAAGCCATTGGCAAAAGTGTAAGAAAGGATCTCTTAAAAATTGTGCCGACGATTGTTGAACAAATTTGAGAGGTCTACTGAACGCGGCCGGGGCGGCGACGGGGACAGTGCCCTATCTTTTATAATATTAATGTATTGTGTAAAGATTATGATCACCTAATGATATAAGTTAGTGTTTTAAGTATTAGTTGTAAAAAAATGTATAATTTTGTAAAAAAAAACTACTTAGGGGCTATCCATAAATTACGTCACACGTTAAGGGGGAGGGAGGGGGTTGACGAAGTGTGACATGGTGTGACAAAGGGATGGTGGAGGATACAAAATTTCGTGACGTCACATTTCAAAATCTAGGTCCGATGAAAATTTTGTAACTGCTGTTGACATCACACTAAGGAGGAGGGAGTCTCACAAGTGTGACCAGCTGTGACAAGGACGGAGGGGGGGGGGGGTTAAAAATTTCCCAATTGATGTGACGTAATTTATGGATGATCCCTTATGTATAATTGTGAATTGTATTATTTGTGTAAAATCATCCTCTTAAGATTGCTTCATTGATTGTTTACTATACCTAATAAAAATATGGGAATTGAGAGCTGAGTAAGTAGCATTATTGTTTGGCAATTTATTAATTTTGATGACAAGGACTATCAACAAGAAAAAAGTTTGTAATCAATAAATAAATATAAATAAATTGTAGGCGATCACTTATAGTATAATTCAGAGAATCGAAAAAAAGAGTAAGGAATACCACTGCCATCGTAACGACAAATCTGATTTTAATAGAATTACGCATGAAAAGTGAGGCTTTGGCGGTTCACTTACTTCAAAACATACATGTGTGTGCATAGAACTATTCAATATACACACCGACATTATGAGCGCGAATACTGCCACTTATGACGTTACGCCTCGGACCTACCAAATGGCGTTTAGCATTTCAGGACTGATATTTTTCATTTCATCTGATCATAGCTTACCCCGAAATCTTTCAAATACTCGGCTTACATTATGTAAGTTGTTGTTTAAGTTCAAATTATATAATTTTTATAATGTAAACGAAAAAGAATTTTTCAACTCCGTCCAGTAGTTTCGGAGCCTACTCGATGCAAAAAACACATTTTTTTCCTGTTTGTTACAATAATATAGATATGTGAGGGCCCCATGTCACTCCACCTATCGCAGCAATCAACTGTACCGCCGATTCACTCTCACTCCGATGCGAACATTTTGTTTTGGTACAAGGAGCGATATCGTCCTATTTAATAAAGCTATACAGCTTTAGAGAAAAAATGCATACTATATACATATAGTGTACCACATGTGGTATCTGCGCTACCTTGGCTGGCTTTTAAAAATATTAGCCTTCTAAATTTTAATTACATAGGAACCTGCTGGTAGACATAGACAGACGTACTGTCTATACTCAATTTGAACTATTCTAGGACTATCGGTATTACATTTTTAAAGTATTTAAAATTATGTGTTTTTGAATTTCATCAAAGGGTTGTTAGGTTAGGTTCAAAAGTAGTACCGCTCTACAATCAGAGATGGCGCTACGCGTAACGATTTAAAAGCGAACCGGTGTGAGAGGGAGCGGATACAACTGCTAGGAACCTCTTGCATTCCTTTATAACATGATAGCGCTATAGCGGTAGCTGCCCCTCGCTAGTTAGATGGCTTTGTCCTCATCAAACCATAGCTCAAAATTTGAAATTATTGATTTTTATTTAAGCTCGGCTTCATTCCGAAGCACTTGTAAACGTTATTTAAATCTAGTAGCACCACTTCACAAGAGTGGGTGCTGAAGTTGACTCGTCAAAAGTCAAAAAATTGCTTTCAAGGTTCTTATTTGTATCAGCAACAAGTTTTTAGCACCCAAGATGTCGCAAGATGTTTATAAATCACAGTATACAAATTGTACCGAGAGGGCCCAGGGCGCGCTTTGTCTTAGATAAGGGCGGCTATCGTTGCCCCTCTTGCCTTTTAATTGTCCGTGAAACGAGCTCCGACTGTCCCTGACGAACGTCCCCCCCTCTTCACCCCCGCTCGCAGTCATCGTTAACAGGCCGCAACCGTTTCAAGAGTGTTTTTCAACGGAATATAATAAACTGAACCTCTAAAAAATACTTTTTTGATCATCTAAAATACTGAGTGAGCATCTAATGAGGTGATTAGGTGCTCAATCAGTATTTTTGATGCACAAAAAGGTTAGGTTAGGTTGGCAATTTATTAATTTTGAAGACACGTTAAATAACACCCTTTTTCAACTCTGTTTGAAGACCATTATGAACAGATATGATATAATACATTCTATTCAACTTATTTTTGTTTTTTTTAATTGAACACAAGTAAAGTTACTTGACTGTAAAATTGAATGTATCGAACCTAAATTTTAGAAGTACATTTGTAAATAAAGAAACTGTTGTATAGAGATGCACATAGGTATGCTATGTCAACTAGCAAATGGATAAATGTCTGGCCAGCCGTCACGCGCAGCTCCCAAGGTGGGTTGTTCAGCGGGGAGCCGCCGCTGCGGCGGGCAGCGAACTACGCACACTTTGGTTTTCTTATTTGTTTTCACAATAATACTGGGTAGGCTTATTGCGCGTGGCTTACGTATTGTTTTGACTATTTTAATTATATTCATAAATAAGAGGGTACTGGAATGAGATACCGTAAAAGAAAGAATCATTGCATTCAGGTAATTTGGCAGCTATAAAAACCGTATACAACATTGGGAGCTTCGTAGCTTTCGATATAAAATAGTTTTATTGTGAAATGCCGACTAACCGATGATTTTCTAATTCATATCAAAAGGATATACAATATACATACATATAAATGCAGTTAGCATCGTTCATACCAGAGGTGTGTAACGGATTGAAGGTCATGTGATGTTTCGGCAGGTTCATGTACGGATTAACGAGCCTCAGAAAAGTTTTATCTAGATGAAATACCGGAAATCCATCGAAATCGGCGGGCCCCTGGCTCGAAGCTGCCGGCCGCTGGTGGTAGGGACCACTCAATGTATTCTCATACTTTATAATTGTAAACTGTCAACAACAACAACGACCTGTCTAACCCACGTCCAGGTCTGTGGTAACCAAGTTGCATTTTCTTGATGCATCGGTTCATGTCTTTATACAACAAAGCTTTAATTTTCTAGTGTGTGAACTACGAAGTTTAAAGCTTGAATCTATATGAGAACTATACTCATCATAAAGCCAAAGAGATAAGCTCGCACTATTGTGACTAGACCTTCACCGTTCTGTTTAATGTTTTTATTTTTACTATATTCGCCTTTATTTGAGGGTTTTATTCGGTGGACAGTAAATAGCTTAACATTTCTGATATATGGTGATGCTGATGGTGATGCCATATGTAAATTAGGCGCACTGCCCACATTCGTCTAAATTTTATATGCACTTGAAGTCACAACAAAAAGGGGCGTTTTACAAAATGACCAAATGAATGTGCCAGTATTGTATTAAAGCACACTCGAATCGAGTTTATTCGGAATTCCCAGCATTAATATGAATTCATCGTTTGTAGAGACAGCGACTGCTGCGGACAGAATTTTGCAGAAGTCACGAACAGGCTCGAGGGCCGGATGGCGAATATCGCAGGAAATCTCACCGTGGACGGACGCTGGGCCCGGAACGTGATATTTGTGCCTCATAGGCATTCCTATCCAATACAGCCTGCGCTGTAAGGCTGCCGTTAACTCGCAATAGGAGACGGGTTTATCGGCAATACTGCTTCGGTATTACATTATCGCAATACGCTGAACTTGTAAAACTAGGTGATTATCTATCCATAAATAATTTATTCCGCATTAATATTGTGTTCGTTGATTTCGCTCTCAGAATAAGACGCTTGTTGAGTTGTCGATCTCATTCTATTTTTATTCTCAATGTCATCGAAGTTGGTCCGAAAGAAAGCCATGGCTGTAATTTGGCATATTGATTATGTACAGCTGAATTATTATGTACAACGAATTGAGACTTACAAATCATCGACAACTATTAAGTAATACGACAATAGATTAGAATAGAGCTAGTCTTAAGCTCACTTTTTCTAATCCATTATTTTTAACAGTAAACGTATTTGAAATTCTACTTCGGATTAGCAATTAGATAGATTAGAGAGATTGGCGCCATATTTGGAATGTAATGTTTTCGGAATAGTGGATAGGTCGGAGTGCGTACTGCTTCACACGGGAGCTGGAGTTCGTTTTCCATAATAGAAGTTAATTAGATTTTTTACTCAATGAAAACTGTTTAAACCTTTTTCTAAATTAATATTAAGGGACTAAAAATACTACAAACCTATTTGATCTAAGGATTTTCCAAAATATTATTTACTAGGTATTAGAATGATAATGATATGAATGAATCTCACGTGATTAATATTTAGTACCTACGTGTACTTTTGCAGTGTTTGTACGACGGTTCCATTACACGAGACTCGTACCTCCGTTAGTATGAGGATCGTTGTTCAAAATACTTAAGCTACTCTCAATATTAGGTCATACAAAACTGTATCCATAGCCTCTCTCTTAGTTCAAAGGCATCGTAAAAGCGATGTAGTGTTCGTTTGAGACAGAGGCGTGGTAAACTATTAATCGTGTATTTATTTTCACTACACCTATTTTTATAAGTACGTATAAGAGACCTTTGTCTGTTTGGATTCCTACAAATTGGATTTGATCCTTGCGGAAGTTACAAGAGAATTTTCTGAATATACACTGAATAAGCGCTATTTACAAGTAATTACTGATTGTCAGTATACCTGATTGACCTTATCAATAATTGTTTCTATTTTTATGCTCAACACGGGCAGTGTAATTTTAATTACTTACAAAGAGAGTGCACAGAAAGACAAGTGGGGTCTCAGCATTTAACTATTTTTAGTTCAGAAGGCATTCCTTAGGTTTTTGTATAAACGTAGATACGGTTACTACCCTTATATGTATCCTACCAAGTTTCTCCTTGGCCAATTAGAATACAATTCTTTAGAGGTGAGAAGAGCCTGTGATCAAATCATCATTATAATTAAAATTTTACGTGGTAGTATAGACTCTCCTGATCTTCATGGTGAGCTGTGTCGACTTTATGCACCCGATAATTATTATAGGAGCAGGAAACATAAACTGTTTGCTGGGCCTACCTGCCGAACCGTAGCCCGCTCAAAATCACCCATTCCGCGGACACTCAACGCACTTAATGCCATCCTGGATGCAGCACCCGACTGTGATTTGTTTGCGGATGGATGGCCTGAGATTTTGTCAGTGTGTCTGAGGTATTGTGAGAGATTGGGATAAAAGAAGTTTTTAAGTGTGAGATTTTAATATTATATTTAACTTTTACTGTTTTTGATAATTAGTGTAATTGGTTTATTCCGTTCTAATTAAATAAATAAATAAATAAATAAATACCATAAAGTAGCATTCTAGTATGTGGCCCATCGGATGAAAAACCTATGGACGCTTATAACAGCACGAGCATCAGTAGCACATTGCCGACCCTTTAAAAACCGTTTTACGCCTTTTTCAAAGAGTCCCATGCTATAATCTCTTGCAAAAATCTTGCGAAGGAGCTTAGGGACCTCACTCCACGAACGAATAATACAAGAAAGTATGTAATATTTGGTAATGTACACTGCGCAACTGCCACTTCTAAGGTGTGATAATGAACTCCGTGCCGATGGCAAACGGTGTGACGATAGAATGACTCTATTTGGTATGAGCTTCACCGCTATTCACACACTGGCAACTTCAAATTATCCCAACTCCTAGGTTTGTGTTGGCATTTATTGCTTACTTTAGATAGTTCAATTCCACAACTGCAATAAGAATATGTGAGAGTGACCAATCCTTGTGGAACCTCATTGACCACAGGTTCAGCTACCCGTCCTGCGTGCTGCAGAAAGGGAGTGCTATTTATCTCTGTTGGTGACAACTTGTCCCCTTTTTTTTCACAAGTGGAGACAATTTGATAACGGGAAATCATATTTTTTTTAAAGTTCTGTCTTTTGAGACAAAATTACCTCCTCCAATACCTTCTTTAGGTAGAGTCGAGATTTTTAATTTGATACTATGTATATTATTATCATTAAAAAACATCATATTAACAGATTATTCGCTTTTTCAATTATTCTAATTAGTGGGCATACATTTTTATTGACTTACAATCGATAAATTTTACTTCATACAGATTGTAACGCCATTTTTGCTTAAAACAACAATCCCTGTCTATAACACAAAGTTAGCATTTCAAGTATGTCATACAAATACATCATCCTAATATGCCTCTCACTTAACATTATCTCCGTAAATATTTTTCTACAAGTGCACAGAGCAGAGCAGTGTCTTGGAAGGCGGCGCGGCGGGGTCGGCGTCGTCGGCCCGCGCCCCGGCAGCTATCAGCGCGTTATCGAATCGGAGCGGTCGGCGACCCCACCACGCGCACCTATATTCAAAACCATTCATTCATTACTACTAAACATTCGGATAAATCTTTTTACTACTTACGCAATATCGGTGACTTGAGAATGAATGACAACTGTTGTTAAAACATCAGTCAGATCGTTTCAGTTAGGTCACTTGTGAGTAAGATAATGAAATTACAAGTCTTCGTTATCTATGGAATGTTATTTGCTTACATAGTTAAGATGAGAGTATGTTCTTCTAAATTGTAATCTATAACTGAGTGAGACACTGGTTTAGATGAAATCTACATTGAGAGGTAATAAAGTGATGACGTTTCTAGAGATTTGACATAATAAATAATTTCTAACAATTACACCAATTATTTAGTTCCAAGATAATAATATGTATTATTAAGAACTTGTTGTATGGATGCTAAATAACGAATAAACATACTTAAATACTTTGTTTGTAAATATATACTTAATTTACATAAGGAACATAGACCAGAACAAATATTGATATTCGAAGCAGCGGTGTGCAGGTATACTGACCTCCACGCCATATCAATCTTCAAAATAATAATGACGTTGTTTTTATTTGCAAAAAATGTTCTTACATAGCTAACAGAACTAGTGAGAAGTGTAATACGCAGTCGAACTTTACGCAATAATGTGCGAATCTGATTGGTCTGTTGGACCATGGAGGTTATAAGGGTTTAGTCAGTGAGCGACGTCCAGGGAAGGATGTGAGGAAATTCAATCCCTGAACGAAAGTGTTGTGCGGACGATCGGCGGGTGTGCAATTCACTCTCATGGCTCACCACAACGCCGAGAGACGTTCTAAGTATCAAAAGTGCTAATACGGGTTGATATTTATGTTGCAATATTGGTGTTTGAAAGCTCAGTGGGCGCCTATTGTGTGAGGTGGTATTAATCATGTTGCCAGTGATGTTGTCGCGGCCGAGGCAATTAGGCAGCCTCCCCCCGCTCCCGCACACTTGGGCACCAAGTTGGGACCGGCTCGAGCCACAATCTTTTTCTTTGATTGTAATTTACATTCACCTCCTCAAATACACAAATTAAAACAACCCTCTGCTCGAAAATACTGCTATTGATTTGAGCAAACATTGTAAGAGCTTTTCTACTACGTCATTAGTCAGAAAATAAGTGGCGATGTAGAATGAAACAGCGATTTTATAAGGGTTGAAGGTCTGATATTTGAATGAACAATGTTTGCGAGGAGCGACGGCGAGTCGAGTAAGTAATGGCAAAGCTGACTACTATGATAAGGCCCATTTAGAGTTGCTTTGAATATTTCTGTGTAGTTTAAGAAAGCAATGAAGTGGAGAATTGTGCTCAAGAGCAGCAAAATACTCGAACGTTCGTTGCATACCTGGCTCCGTCCCGGCTACCTGCAGGCGGGAATAAAAAAGCGAATGCGGTCCGGGAGCGGCACGGGGTGCGGGGCAGGCCGGTGCGGAGGGAGGGGGGATACACCGGTAAATACCCCCGTTGAAAGGATTTGCGAAGAATTAGAAGCCTGCGCTCGACTACAACAATACATCCGCAAGTAATTGTTTCTAGCATATTTCCAGTATAATAAACTTGTTTGTTATTGTTGTAACGAAGAAGAACGAAGAACTTTTTAGAGAAGTTTCAAAAATAGATAACAGAAGTATAAGATTAAACAAGTTCGTACTTGTCAAAAATTTTATGCGTCTGTGACCTCGGGTTTTTTAGGAGTCATCATTACTTGTAGATTTGTTCCCTATTATATTAATGATAAATAAATAAAAGTGAGACAGCTCTGAGAACTATGGATATAGGTTATATCCTATAACATAAAGCGGAACTTAAGTCTACCTATTTAAAGTTATATTTAGTATAATGGTGAATGAGAACTAATTGTAGTTTAGAAAGGTTATGGTAATTGAGGAATACCCTCAGAGGGACGTTCATAAACTGTGATGTTCTACAATACATTTTATCGATTGTCATTTAGTTGAGTTAGTCAGTCTTATGTTAAGCAATGCAATATTGAACAAATGTAACATAATAATCATAAAAATATGAATTATATTTACATCCGAAAATCGTGAAGCACATATTGCAGCGCCGAATGGATTCCATAACCGGCGAGGAAGGTCGAGACATAATGTAAATAAGAGAGCATCTGGTTAGCGAGGTGGGAGCTAATGATCCGAGCGCTCCCGTAATTAAGGCAACGTTGGGCGCAAACAGCGTCGCGGCGAGCGGGCGGGCAACTCACACAGGCTTCTATTGTTGTGTTTTGCAGTTAGAGTTGTGAATAGATTCACGATCACGTCACGTTAGATAATGTATGTGGGGCAATGTCACAGATGGACGCGCAGCCGCCTCGAGGCAGCGGGCGCGGGCACGTTCCGACCGGGCGCGGCCTGGCGGTTGGTGCGCGGTGACGTCACGCGTGACTCACGCGCACGCCGCGGCGCTTTGTCCGCGCACGAGGCTCGCGATAAGCTCTCGTCTTGCGGCGAGCTAATAACGCTTTTGTTACCATTAGCTGATAGGTTTCTCACGTCTGTGTGTTTGTCGCGACGTGTCGACCAGGTGGGAGGCGGCGCTCGTGAACACTGATAACAACTCACTGTTGCTTCTTTGTTTACTAATGCATTCATTTTTTATTAGTGGTAGACGAAATCATGTTTTTCAAGTATATGGTGTAATACAATAGATAAAATCAATGTCGCAATATCGTCATATTCTGTGGACAAGCCAAAACATACCAACGTCAATCATATCTTAACTCTTCTGTGTGTGGAATCAGCATTTACGTTTGATTTATTATTGGTGGTATAATTACATTTTATTGGTTTATTGTAAGTGATTGAATAATTTTCAATAAAAGGTCAACTTTTAGAAATAATTTTCGATCTCATCTCGCTTGCTCTTACCGCTCTCTAACTTAATTATTACGATCGTAAGACTCACAATTACTGCTTTCAGCATTCGACCAAAAAACACTGATAATTCCTTTGCATCACCATCATCAAACTGTAGCATTATCCCGGTCTGCTCACCACCACAAATTTGGTTACACCACCAAATTTGGCTGAATTTCAGTTATTGCTCGAAATGACTGCCGACTGACCCCTGTTATCCAGAGAGAAACAACTCTTTTACAAAACCATCGAGCTCAGAACTCTTCTTCTGCATGTGTTTCTCTTCTCCCAAAGTCCAGTAGTCATTACATCACTCAGTGGTAGGTACTCAAAAGATAGGAAACTAATTTAGATGAAATTTATTCATGTCGTTTTTAATATTGATCATAAAGTTATATGGCTTTTAGTGGGAGTTAAAATGCAGCGTGTGCTATCCGTGGTGCGATGTGCCCAAACATTCGGCGCCAGGTCATCGGCCGCCCGTTCGGAGAAGCGTGTCGTCATCTGTCGTTAAAGGCAATAAACATACTGAAGCCACCGCTCGCCGTTTCAGTGCCCTACCCTACGATTACTACTTATTAACAATCTCTTAGCAATGTCCCTATTATAGAAACTACTTAGGTTTTAATATTTTCAATACCCTATGAAACATCGTCGTGCCTATTGCATTTCGTTAAGCCCGAGACGTTGTAAATACGACCTAAACATCATTTCGTAGTAATTGCGAGACATAAATTCATATGCTGACATATCTTCAATAATAGTTTGCGTGTGTGCATATTCATTCAAAATCAATAAAAGGTGTGACATTTACTGTAAAAACCGACAATACCCATAACTTGGGCCAACCCATTTCAGGAAAATATTCGGGTTATTATTACCTTTTGGGTATTTATTTGCTGATAAGGTAACTATTTTTTACCAGGCATCTCATATATAATATAACTCTTTATTAATTAAAAGTAAATTACTTTTGCGTTCCCCCAAGGTACAATATTAGGAAATTAAGTATGCAATTTCAAATATTTTTTTTATGTACTATTTCATTTATTACGAATGGAAAAGTTTAAATAGGAATCTCGTCATATTTAAAATCCGTTATAAATTGTAAGTCAAAAAATATGTAGGTAATTCTAAACTTAATACATTATTAATCGTGAGATACCTTTTAGCTAATAAGTCAACGTACGTTACACTACAGGTGATTTTATTCAATAAATCATCGGCACGTCTCTAGGTATGTAAGAAAATTGATATTGGTTTTCATTATATGTGAAATGTTCCGAGCCAATGAAATTTATATGAATTGATCAAAATTAATAGCTTTGCACATCTGACATCAAATAAAACAAATAAAAACTTCAGAATCTGATTTTCAGGTACCTAAATAACTTGACCGTTGCACTGTGGACTTCTCATTTTGTTAGTTTATCCAAAGCTCAACCTGCTGTATATGTACAAATAATTTCCTGACATTTCTGATTTGTGGATTTCGGTTTTGTAAATATAGTTAGAAATTAAGGATTTCTTAGGGGTAAAACCCAAAATTTTCAGCCTAGTGTTTTTGTGTTCTCACAAAGCCTAATTCGTTTTCGCGTGATTAAAGAATTCAAATGCATAGTTTCTTATTTAAAATATTACTCCGCTACTAATGGATATTACTTTCACAGTGTCCTGTATGTCCTGATTTTTCATGAATATAGTCATTTGTCAACTGGGAGGAAATCAATTTTCTTGCCCAATATTTCTATGCTCATGCACTTGTCCGTAGTGAATACTCTTATAAGAGCTTTATTAAGTCAAACTACATAAAGTATTTTAACGTAGTCGATGGTGACCTTAACGAGAAGAAAAACTTTTGTAGAATTTTTTTACCTTTATAAAATTTTCTATTCTACTTCTTTAAAATATTTTATTTTATAAATAATAATAGCTAAAATGGTTTTACTACCTATGAAAATACGAAGAGAAGATAGCTTATTTTAAAATTAGATGAAGGATCAAGTTTAGATTAGAACAATATTTTAAAAGTGTCTTGAAATAAAATAATACTTTGATTGCATAGGTGTGTAGAAGAAAAAATAAAACATACGGTTTTCAAGAATATTCAAAACTTTCATCAGTTGCAAGGTGAGAAAGTACACTCATTTGTTTTTTGTGTTTAAGAGATTTACTGAAATATGATATTAAAGATAGCGCAGCACAGGTATGCAGCACTGCACATCTGATAATCGAATTCCTTGGTTCGAGTCTTGGTGAAGGTCATTCGAACCTTGTATACAATACGAAACGAAAAGGGGAGCACAGCAGCTGCGCAGGCGCATGCACACAAATGCATAAATCTCGTTGTGTAGACTGCGGGCGCGCTTGCACCGAGCCTTACGCCACGCCCCATGCTAGCGTTAGATTATGTTGAATGGAATATATTGCATTTACTAAGACTATTAAAACCACTACAACAATTCTCGTGTTCAAATTTTTGTTTCGATTGGATTGAAATTGGAATCACTTGCGTTCCATTTCGATGCGTGTACGATAAGATGAGTGTACTATGATGCATTCTCCCAACTGGTTCATCATGTATGGTGCCTGCCCGCTGCCCCGACGCGACTGGGATTCCGATTTAGGATTGCTCGCGATGACTAAACTGCTTTCGCTTAGATGTAACTGCAAACCACATAAGGATTGAACGCCTCGTTAAAGAAAATATGATAAAAAATTTAATTGTCTTGTCTACCAACCACAAATTTTACTGTTGTATCTTTAATGATGATGTCTACAGTCTGAGGATATTAAAGCAATCAGTCCAAACACAAATTCTACTTTGAGAACGGAAGTAGGTAGTTCTTGTACTGCCTAAGAATTAGACTTTGTAACTCTGAATATTGAAGAAGTCTTTTCCAATTGTCTCTTTGGTGATGCCTTAGGTTTGTCTATTTATATAAAATACGGAAGTTGCCGAAATATATTATCTACTAGTTATAACCTGCCTTTATTAGGCCAGAGTTGGCAATGTAGTGTGGGTCTGTTGTCAGTGTGACCGTAGTTTGCCTAATTACTGTGTGAGTGCGGAGAGTGGAGTGGCCGCCGCGAGGTGGTGGGCGTGCGGTCGTTTCGTAACTGCAGAGGTGGTCGACCGGACACCTTATTTGTTTATTATCCCCGCGTTGTTGGAGGATCACTGGCGGCTTGCAGCAATCTGTCTACGCTATATCAGGAGGAACTTTTCCAACGACTGGCTTTGAATGCTACTATGTTTTCTCATGTAACTTTTTAATTAGAAGTTAGAACATGTATTGTTGTGTCATATAAAATTTAACAATCAGGATTACATACACTTAAGTTGTAATTGTATCCAAGTAGATAGTAATCGAATCATAAATTGCCAACCCTTTGATGTCCGACACAAAAGTACCGCCCATACACACAAACGTGTTTGACACGATGTGCGTGAAATAGGCAGCTTATTTTCCAATTAAGGATTTGTCGTGAGAACTTTGTTATTGAACGCACTACAGCGTCGACCTAATTTACAGAATCACTCATTTTCAATAAAACAATACCTAAATTGTAGAACCAACCAATTTATTTACTGGTAGTGAATACGCCTGCTCTACTCTAGATTCTCTTGATGAGTTCTTGGAGCCCCCTGACCGAACGAACAGATCTAAATGATCATGTCAGTATTATCTTTATGTATTTATTAGCCAGCAGTTTGTATTTCTTAACAAGTTACAAACATTAAGCGTCTAGTGCATTGTCAAATACTAATGTGATTAAATATATTTATGTGTTTTTGCTAAAATGTTGTTAAACATTTGCTGCAGATAATTGTATTAAGGTTTATTGACATTTCTGAATGTAATTAAGTTATCTCAATTTATTAGTAAAATGCTATTTAAGAATTTCATAATAGATTACAGGGTCAACAAAAACATGCATTGGAATTGCAGTAATAATTACTTTAGAACTTAATTAAACCAAAGTTTCAAATTTACTTCTTGTTCTAATGCCTTTTCTTCCCTACTTCTGAAAAAAAGCAGAACGAGATGGAACCGTTCTTCGAAAAGTACTTTTTATGTGTTTTGGATCCAATCCTGATGCCAATTATTATTCTGCAAAATTGAAGAAGTGGCCAACTTCATAAAATTTTTACAGTGTCCAAGAAACATTTTTTTTACATTTATATCCAATACAGAAACGGCCTACTGAACTATATTAATCAAATGTAATCACTGTGTTCGATGTGTCTATGTTGTTTTCTTTTGTTCCTACTCATGGTAAAAAAATTGTGATATACACGTTTAATGTAGCTAATAAAAGTGATACGGCACAAAGCCTGGCTCAACACGGATTTGTACGGCGTACAGTAATACAACACGTACTAATATAACATCAATCGGTCTATACTGTAGACTTTTGTTACATTGTGGAATGCAATGAAATAATTGGATTGAGTTGTATATTTTGTCAGGCACTTAAATATATCTGTTCAACAGAAATCAATAATGTATAATAATGATCTAAAGATCTGATTCTAAAGATATTTCTCAACTGAACCTTTTAATACAGAGTTTAGGGGATGGTATCTGCTGTGGAGTATGCACTTTTGGAGCTTCTTAGTTAGTCAACCCACAATTTACTTTGCTTTGTGTAAGACTCTTTCAATCTGAACCAGGACAAAACGGTTCGGTAATTCATGGTCATTCACCCCCCAACCCTAACAAGTGCCCGCCCAAGCACAATCGGTCAGTGCACCATTCGCTTTATTATTTATTAGAAGCTCGTAGTCACTGCTTCGACGTAACTTCCGTGTATTCCTTTAATTTTTTTTCTTATGCCAGAACAAGCCAGTTACGTAATCTATTTAAGTTATTAATTTGTAAGTTGGTATTTCATTAATATGCTAAATGTTATATTATACTCAGTATCCCAAAAATAAATTAGTTCCAATGTTACTCTCCTAGCATAATATTTCGAATTATAAATAAAATATACTTATCCAAAAGGTAGAAAACAGTTTGTATTACTTTGCAGTAAACTATTCCAACATTAAAACTAGCCAAGGGCACAGTGAAATCACAAAAACTGAGCTTTGGAATAAGTATTTGGTTATTACGTAAAGTTAGCACGAACTTCGTTAGAATACAAGTTGTCAGCCTTGTGCCGTGGTGGGGAACAAAAGGGCAGGGGCGCAATAAACAACAGATGGCGAATGTAGACAGGATTAGTTTGATATGGAATCGGGAAGTTCACATCGGGAGCATGAACTTCTCTTTGTTACAGCTTCATAACTCCACAGGGTGGTCCTTATTATTGGACCCTTCCTGTACACCCTCCTCACAATATCAAACTAATCCATATGGAGGACATTGTCGGAACGTGTTCATTTGGTACTCTCTTAATCACTTAAAATTTATACGATTTCCACATTTGGAACATTCTTCAACAGGCTATTCCCTTATCTCCTTGTTTATATACCCCGCCACCGTTCTATTTCCTGCTTGCTTGTGTTTATAATCAAAACCTCTTTTGATGTTATCTTTGTCTTAAAGTATACGAGGGACAGTTGTTCTTAACGCCGGTATTATTGGTCGTTTTCGATTGGCTTACTAATACCACCCATTTTTAATAAACAGCAGCATACATGCATGGTATTGTACATATATTTTATTTATACGTAAAACCGACACGTCGTAGTCTTGACTTTCTCGATCGATTTTTTTAGGTTTTTAGGATATATTTGATTACGTGATACGAGATTTTTTTGTAGTTACTGTGCATATTTTAATGTATTTTTAGTTTCAATAACAAACTATAGTTCGGGGTTACTGGAGACTAGTACACTGTATCGACGAGTAATTGAAATAAACATACTAACTGGTGGTCTAGTAGATTCTATCAATACTCACAATGTCACTGTTTTACTGCAGTGGTATCACATGCCGGTAATTACTCGTAATCTCTTACAAGCTATACCGTCTAACAAACTATTTACTTTGAAGATTGCTTGACGCACTGTTCGAGTTATTTGTAAGCGCCGCCAATGAATCAATTACTTAAGTGAAGGTCGATATAGAGAGGTAGGAAGAGGATTACCCATCCTGGTTCTAAGTAGATGCAGTGAGTTAACTTTAATCTTCAGCAGTTGTTAGCTTTTATGCTTTTGTTTCTTTGTATCAATATTATAGCTAATTGATTATTGAGCATTTTGATATTTTAATTGACGCACGATAAAATTTTCACTTATTTACGGTACTAGTATTTGCCTTACATTTAATGTTTCCATTTCCTGTCAAGTCAAAAGTCAAGTCATAAATTATTTATTTCAAAAACTATTATACATAGCACTTGAAAACGTCATAAATACATATAAAAAAACAATCGAAATATTATTACACTGAAATCACGAAGCCTAGATTCACTTATATGCAACAAAACAATTTAAAAACAAAAAAAATATTAAGTGTAAGTGAATCTAAGTGCCAGTTCCGAGCCACCGCTCTGTAAGAAGAACTGGCAAGAAACTCACAGGCTACTCTTTTAAATATATCCATTGGTTTGGTACTTGAATTACAATCTTCATTTGTCTGTAAGCTATACAATGCAATATAATTTAACATTAACAAAATTCTTTTTTTAAGTCATTCATATTAGAATAGCCTGTATGAAACGGCAGTTTAATCCCAAGCATTTTTGTCAGCCATATAGTCTTTGATAGAGTAGTATCCCTTTAAAGACAGCTTGCGTTTTATCGTTAACTTATATTTCTTTAGACTCAATTGCTGTATATTGCTTGGGATTTTATTGTAGAATCGCACACATTGACCTTTAAAAGATTTGTTTATCTTTTGAAGCCTAGTGGCAGGTACTGTTTAGTTATATGAATTTATGTTCTCAACAGAAGATCGACGTCGTAAACTCGTGACATTTATTTGGTGTTTTGCCGAGTGGCCACTATTTCAGTAGGTACTTGCTTACTTTTATTCTTTTCGTTAGTATGGAGTAAATATTTTGCTTTTACTTAATTGTTTATAAAATTTACAGGTTTATCTGTGACTTTGCTGTTAATGAGTCAGATTTTTGAAATACTAGGGGGCCCTGAAAATTCCGGGGATCAAGGAATTGACACAAAATTACTATTTAAAAATGTATTTATTGCTTTTCGAAGTATTCTCCTCGAAATTTGACACAATTTCCCATACTATGAAACCAATCGTTGAAACATCCATTCCATTCGGAAGTAGGGGGCTTCAAAATGGCCGTTTTGTAGGCGTCCACTGCTTCCTCAGGTGAGAAAATCTCTGACAACGCAATTTATTCTTTATTTTAGGAAATGTATATAAATTATTAGGGCTGTACGGCTGATGGACTAATAATTCTATGTTTTCTTGCTCTAAAAACTCTTTTGTTCTGTGCGCGGTGTGAGAACTCGCATTGTCGTGATGGAGGATGATGCGGCGATTGCAGTTCTCTTTACGGAGTTCAGAAACGACCTGAGGCAAACAAATGCTAGCTTATAGACATGCGCAAAACAGTACTCCGTGAAGTACTGCCATATGACATGACATTTCGTACCGCGTAATATGGCATTAGAACAGTACACAGTACTCTAAACATGGCTTACCTGATATAGATGCCGCGTTATGTCATCAGAGCCTGCTATTACTTATGTCATGTCATGTGTTATTGTACTGAATGTTCGGGTGTAATGCAATAGATAGCGTTATTATTATTTTATTATTTATTACACATATTTACACAATAATAAGAGTTTTTATAATTAAGTACACGAATATTTTTTTTTATTTATGTTTTTTTTGTCTTTTTACAGCATGTGATTATTATATTTTTTTGTGTTATAAATATGAGTTTCGTTTGGACGCCATACTTATTAGATAATACCTTACTTACCATACTTAACAAATACCAGTTTACCAAAATAAATTTATTTACTCTTGCAATATTCAACATAAACACAAACACTTCCCAAGTAATTATTTCTCCACCGTAAAAAAATGTTGACAGCGTTAAATTGAATGGAATATACAAGTACCTAAACCTAAATTTTCACTACGAGAAATAACACAACTCTTTATTAAAATTACCATTTATAAAATACAAGAAACCATAAATAAACGTGAATAACTTATTAATTTACTCGATATAATAAGACAACGTATTTATTTATTGAACTTCAAATAAAAAAGACATGTAGGAACTGTTTTCAAACAAAACTATGAATGAATTCAAATAGATGAAAGAAAGCGCGCGAATGTTACGATATTAACGACGTACGGGATAAGTGTCAAAGAAATTTAAGCCTTATGTTAACCAAATAGCGTTTAACGCAGTACCGACGTGACCGTCATAGGCAGATATTCTGTCTCTGTCGTCACAGAGCAGTACCCGAATCATGTCGGCAGGCATCGAGCGAGCGGCCTATGGCGTCATGCCATGTTTAGAGTCCTGTGCCATACAAAATTTGGCCGGGTAATGCGTACTGAAACAGTACGCGGCCGTGTTATATTACGCGTACTGCATTACTCGCAGTACTTACACATCTCTACTAGCTTACCATTCTGCATTAACCGTTATTGGTCCCTCAAGAGGAATAGTCGCCACATAGCCGGTTTTGGAGACAAACGTGGCCGTAAACGAACAATTTTTGTCGGCTTTAACTCATTTTCGAACACCCAAACTCGTGACAGATTTTTTGTTTTGGGTTCGTACGCCGCTTTTTGCTCTTTACAGAGCGAATGCGGTATCCATCGGGATAACCATTTTTTTAAACCTAATTTTTTATGCAAGATTATTTGTATTTGACTCATGCCAATGTCTAAAGTTGTCTGAATTTCGGAGTATGTCACATGTCGATCTTCCTCAATCAGCTTACGCACAGCATCAACGTTTTCTTGGGTGCCTGCAGCTTTTGGACGGCTTTGACGGGGATCATCACTGAGCTTGACACGTTCACGTTGAAATTCAGCAAACCAGCGATAGATTGTGGTTTTGGATGGGGCTTCTTCACCAAATGCGGAAATAATCCGGTCCATATACTGTTTTTGTGTTTATTCCACTTCGAAAGTCATAATAAATCATCGCTCTTGAATTTTCTCGAGTCAATTGCATTTTCTCAACGACTAAACAAGTTTGACAAGATCGAGATTCATTTTATACATAAGTAAATGGTATTCCATATTTAAAACTAAGTAGTTTTCAATTAAAGAGATTTTAATATGACAGAAACAGTGGAAATATTCAATTCTCGATACTTTTAGTGCAGCCCTCGTAATAGTTGGAATAGGTAGACCTATATAATTTTGGTGTGTATTAAACGCGACATCAAAATTAATAAATTGCCAACCTGAGCCAATCTTGTGTATCAGAAATACAAACTCAGGCGTGCTCAAACAGTTCTTGATGTGCAAACTAGACATTTTAAAGGATCAGTTTATTATATTCGTATACTTTTTACTTTATTGAAATTGGACATTTACTTATTGTTTCTTGTTGCACCTATTGATGCTTATAGTTTTACAGGAATTATGACGTAGTGCTTATTTTAATATAATCTATATAATAGATTTTAAGCTCATGTATTGAATAACTTTTAACAAACTATTAAACTACAGAATAAATGGTTTTAGTTGCAATTATTTAACATAATGTTTATTCATTTATATAAAAACACCCACAAGTTTACAATTGCACACTGTATAACATGCCTAAATTTAACTTATTCTAAGGACAGATATATAATTCCTTATTTAGACTAAAATTTCGTAATGCTCAACAACCTATCACAGCTCACAATTCGATTACAGATGTAACTATTCGAAGAAACGTAAATACACTATTTAGTTGCTTCATGCACCTCTCTGTATCGTTTAATGAAATATTTAGAGGAACTCACTAAAATTTGTGTAGTAATAGGAATGAAAATATTTTACGAAACATGGCTTTTCCGAACTTCTCGTTGGATCCAAAACATCTATGTCATTTGATGACCCCTGTTGGGTTTTGGATCAAATTTTGCGGTTCACTAAAAGAACGGCTTGCCTTGAAATATATTAGTACCGTTTAGACCATTTAATCATCTTCATTGTGACAGTCAAAGGTTTAGTCATCAATTTTTTGAGTTATAGCTGCACAGGGATGTTTGTTGTATTATAATATCTTCGTGTACTTATGAAGTTTATTGGATAATTCCGTTGTGACCTCTGATATTTCTTAGTTGAAAGATTTTCCAAATCCTTTATTTTTGATATTGTCTTTGGAAAATGAACTTCTTAACGGAAATTCTTAAGCAAATCAAATCACATTGAAGGTTTTGGTAATAAAAGGGGAATTCTACAATCTATATAGTCTTATAGAAAATTGCAGTTATTCGCCATTATTCTCATTCATCATTATTATGTAGACGATGAACTTCTTTGCATAACTCACAATTATTCGCTTTACAGTTTACGCAAGTATAGATATTATGTCCCCGAGTCCTTTCTGATTTTCAATGTTATTTTATAATCGTCTAGGTTTCGTCACATGTAATAAGATTTACGTGCATAAAGGCTATATTATATTGAATCTTCTTTCTCTTAAATGTAGTATTTTGTTATTTGTTGTTAGTTAATAATACAGATGCTCTTAATTTATTGTTACAATGTACTTATGTTAATGTTAGCTTATTCCATGTGTTGCATTCAGCGCAGCTCACCTGTTCTGTATAAAATCCAAAATATATGTGATATGTAAGAAGGATCACGAAGTCCAGCGAACAGTGATCGCTTACTCGGGATTCGTTTAGAAAGCACAAGTCGAGGGGCACAGCGGCACAGCACAGAACCGGCCTCGCGACGAGGCGAACCGGCTTTTACAACAATGCACTTAATATTTACTTGCACACCAAACTTGTCGCACTGTATCACGGGTGATCACTTAACTTCCAAATAATCTTCGATAATATTTAGTAAAACAATATGAGATAGACACTCGCGACGCGATCCAACGTATAAACGCGCGGACGTAACTTGGGTGTGCGGCGTTTGTGTCGCCCGTGAGGTGGGTAGCGTGCTGCTGCCGCCGGCTGACTGGCTGGCCGCGCGTCGGGACCGGTCGGCGGGCGCGGGCGCGGGGGGGGGGGGCGCCGCCAGGGAGGGGGGCTCTCCGCAGCTTGCCCTATAAACTTGCTTTCTGCTTGCTCTCGTATCGTGAGTAGGCTGGCTTCGTGCAGTTTTGTGAAAGGCAAATTATTTTCTTTAATCCGTCTACACTACTGCTATACAACATGATCCCATTTACCGGGTCATGTTTAATGCTAAATATCCAAAACTCTCCAAAGGACGCATAAATTACCTTTCTTGAGATATACTTTATAAGCAAGCCTCCTCCTGATTGTGATATTACACGGTTGACACAGTTAGTGACATAGTGACATAACCGTTCAGAACTATTACGGTACAATTCAAACTTTTATGAAAAATTCCGATTGACTCTACGGAACAGTGTAGAGTCAATCACCCTGAGACGTTAATGCTCAAACTCATTGTGTTAGTATCAATATCTCTCAAAGAAAAACAGCAGGAAGAAGCATATTAACTTATTTCGGCGGCAGGAGCTCGGCACTGCATAGGCGTTCCCGTCGCGCTACAGATGGCAGAGAACTTAAGATCAGCATTATTCAGTTATTATTAAAGCAAATGCAAAAAAGTACAATCACATCGCCATCTGTTTTCCTGCGTTTGGATGTTTTGTGGGCTCATTGTAACAACAAATGCCGTAGGTGTAAGTAAACAGCTGCAAGTCCCGCGCTCCTCCGCAGCCGCTTTCCAAAGCTCCAAAAAGCTCATCGCCCTTCGGCCGCCGGTCGCCGGTCGCCGCGTTACTCAACACGTGGAAAGGCCTTTCGCGTAGGACGACGGGATCTAGCGCAATATCGCAATCATAAAAAGCACTTTGGACCAGTTTACTGAGCTTCGACATTTATATTGTCTCGACTTTTGCTCGTGTCGTCTTGCCCCAATGATCTTTTGGAACTTTCGCAACAGTTACCTACATAAATTATAAATATTGTGCTAAATTATTTATAATTTTTTTATTTCACTAATAAGTGCATAATTATTATATTTGTAATGTATATTTAAATGTGGTTAATTGAATGTTAGGGTTGATGGATGGACCAAAAAATATAAAGCTATGTTTTCAAATAATGTGGGAGACAACGAATGGAATGAAATTTCGTATAGTGTTAATGAGGGCGAAGGGCTCGAGAGTGTTGAATGTAAACTTTACTGCAACGACTTAGATCCCTTTTAAATAGTTGTAGTATGGTTTCTGCTAACCCCAAATGATCTTTCGTATGCATCGATGAGTGTAAAATCTAACAAATATGTCAGCGGGGTCATGTGGCCCGGACCAACGGATCGTCTGGGCCCAGGCCTCGGCTGGCCGTCGCCGCGCCACTCGAGATCACCACGATAACCGAGCATTCTACCACAACCGAGCGCCGCACGCAAACCAATATTTGAACGTTCTGATTATAACGATAACACGGCCCTCAGATACTGTTGAAGAATGTTTGTCAACTTGCTTCACTCCCGCTGTTAGAACTTTGACCCTCATTTGGCTTTGTGGTGCAGTCGAGACCACAGTGCAGTGAGGACAGCAAGTGGACAACAAATTTCCCGAAAGCTGTTTTTACAGTAAAAGCAAACCCACAGTTTCGTCCACGACTGTCCGTATAACTCGTAAAGTGCTCTACAAACATTAAACATAGTACCTTGGTGCCGTTTGTAAACTTCCACAGGAAAACATTGTTTCCTGCGTTCCTTATTCGTAAAATGTCATAAGATAACTCTTTAAAAATTAGGAAGACTACTTCTTTTACTGAAGTCGGGAATTACGTAAGCTTCAAAAGAGGATGCAATTATTTCTAGGAAAAAGTAAGTATTGGCAACAGACAAGCTGCTAGCCGCTGCTTCGTCCGTGTAACTCTCAGGAACAATACCAATCTGGATAAAACTCCAACGTTTATATACAAATTTTCATTAAAATTGGTTCGGCTCAGCATGAAAGCGTAACAAAACTTACTTTTGTATATGAGAATTTTCGGATAAGAACTGATCACAAGTCTTATATATCTTAATGGAATACGCGCAACTGTTTGCTGGTCATCGTAGCGTTTAAAACTATTTTTACGCTTTTCCTATTGTAATTGATTGCCACCTTACCAAAATATAATATATAATGCTTAAGCTTTTTTTTTTAAAGTCGCTCACTAACGGCCCTAAACATCAACTTGGAATCTAAGTTCTGGTAATCATAAGTGCGGCGTCGTACTCGGGCCAATGATCTCTAATTCCTTTGGCGCGAGGCAGTTCATCACAGGATGCCCAGCACGGCGCGGGGTCGGCCCGGGGCGCGGAGTGCGGGGTCGGGCTGCCATTAACAGCGTCTGGTCTCGGAGGCTCGCACGCACGCCGCCCCGTGTCGATGGAAAACAAATTGAAATTCTTGGCGGCACCATGAGACAATAGTCGCGCGGCTGCTGGTAAACGAGCTCCTCAATTAGACAGATGGCGCCGGGCGAGGGTCGAGGGGTCGGGGGCGGGGGGCCCGGACCGCTCGGAACGGACCCCTCTAAATTGCTTCCACAGCTACACGGCATTAGAATATGTTCATTTGATTCGATCCTAACTACACAATTAATATTAAACGACACAAACACTTCAAATATTAAGTTTAAACCCTGAGGGATCACATTAATTTTACATAGTGTGACACCTATCGTTGTTATTACAATTACTATATTAATTTTGCATTGCATACCTTTCCATTGGTCACTTGTGGTCACTGGGAAGACCCCTGGTTTTTGAGAGGAACTCTGTAGTGGGGTAATAACAATAAAGGTGACCTATGAATTCATCTCTAATTCAAGATCGTAATCACAGAAGTTTGAAACATTCAACAAAGTTTCAAGCATCTGGTTTTGTAAAGCAATTAGTTATAATAAATCCAGTTATCTTAAAATACCAATGTATTTTTATCATTTTTATTGCAGGTATGTATACAATATGTATTATTAGCATTTTTATTGTGGTCTCATTGTTTCTTGCAAGTTTCACTTTCACAACAAACTAATTGAACTACAAGCAATTGACATAGGTACTAAAATTTGAAATGTAAAAATTTTCACAGAAAGCAAAAAAGCTTTTAATGTAATCTAAGAGAATGTCGTACAGAACCTTGTTATACACACCGATGGGGCCTATCATTGACGTCTGACCTCCAACAGATCCTCTTGTGAAACATAAAAATAGAGCATTAAACATTAATGGGAGAATACGTGACGTGACACTCACACACTTGAACGCAATAAATAAACTTCTAATTATAATACATCTAGACCACTTCCATAGGCATCCTGTGTGCGGAGTGATGTCATCTCCAATGAATTTTAGTGTGCATTGAACAATAAATAATACTTGAGTTGCATTGGATCGCTATGGCCGTACCCACTAACTGGTTGCATTCCTTATACGATCATTCATAATAGGTTGGGGAAAAAGTCTTTTCGTATTTTTGTATGAAAAGTCAAGACATTTTTTTCAAAGTTTATTTACCTTTATTTACAATATATATGTACCGTTTCGTTGAATAACTTTCTGCCATTTTGTGGGCAGAGACATTATCCCGTTACTGTAGAAACTTTAGGACTTCTGATCAAAAAAACGGGACAAATAGTTTTGGCAGTCCTCTGTTGAGGTCAACCTTACAGAACCTAAAGAATTCTGCAGACACCGAAACAGGTGAAAATCTGAAGGCGCAAGGTCAGGGCTATATGGTGGATGCACTAGGACCTCCCAGTCGAACTCTCTTAATTTTTGCTGAGTGGCTAAAGATGTGTGTGGTCTAGCGTTATCGTGATGAAAGACCACACCCTTCCTGTTGATCAATTCCGGCCGTTTTCTCTCGACTGCTTCCTTTAATCTCATCAGTTGCTGGCAGTAAAGATCAGAATCGATGGTTTTGCCGGGCGGTAAAAGCTCATAATAAACAATGCCCTTCCAATCCCACCATACACACAGCATCACCTTATTTCGTGTTAGGCCAGGTTTGGCCACAGTCTGTGAAGCCTGGCCAACTTTCGACCACGACCTTTTTCGCACGTTCTTGTCGTACGTGATCCACTTTTCATCGCCAGTTATCAATCTCTTCAAAAACGGCTCGGTTTTATTACGTCTCAATAATGAATCGCAAATGAGTACACGGTTCATTAAGTTTCTTTGAGTGAGCTCGTGTGGCACCCAAATATCGAGCTTTTTTGTATAACCAGCTTTCTTCAAATGGGTCAAAACTGTTTTGTGGTCAATTCCCAGTTCTTCAGCTACATCGTAACTACTAATATGCCGATCTTGCTCCACTCTTTCAAAAATGGCGTCCATTTTATTCGTAACAGGGCGACCAGAGCGAGGTTCATCTTTAACATCAAAATTTTCGGACTGAAAACGTTTGAACCAAATTTGTGCTACTCTTACTGACACTGCATCAGGTCCATAAACATCACAAATTTTTTTCACTGCTTGAGTTGCATTTTTGCCTTTTTTATAATAAAATTTTAAAATGTATCGAATTTCTTCATTAGATTCACTCATTTTAACGGAGAGAAAAACAAATGAAAAATAGCGGGAAACAACTTTTTTTTATTTTTTTCTTTTCTTTATAATGGAACCTTTTTAATGTTACCAAAACCAGCCAGACACAAATAGTACAGTCAAAAAAAAATATAATAAGTTTATACCTAGGTTATGCGAAAAGACTTTTTCCCCAACCTAATATATTATATTACCAGCAGTAGAATTATCTCCACGAGCACCAGTAGGAGTAGATGCAGCTACAATAGCTTGATGGCTTCGTTTGAGGAGGGACTGATGTTTGGGAACTATTTTTATTTAACCAAAGTTAAAGCGGCATCCGCCCGTGCCAGTATTCAAGTGACCGATAATTAGGTTACTAGTACGCTTTCGTGCAAGTTAAGCCTTCGCCACTGGTTACGACTGCATTGTATATTTTTATTGAATTTTAGAGAATTTAAAGGCCTTGAATAATTCTCATACCCGCCTGCCTCCACTAATTCGTACTGGCCCATATGACTTGAATCCCTTTTACCATCAACTGCAAAATTGTCTAATCGCATTTATGGAACGTTAATTCGTTGAAATGGTAATGAAACAAATGGTTACGTGATGATGATATTAATTCAGTCAGTCAGGAAATAAAATTATTAAAGTACAGATAATCATTTCACGAACTGATTCAAAAAAAATTACAAGAAATTTTTATCGATTTATTTAGTAGTAGATAGTATTTATCAATTTAAATACACAAACAGTAACGGGTACCGAACAAACAGAGGTGCTGCCAGTAATCAATCGGTCATTTGCGGCCGCAGCGATTAGATACCGATTTCCAAGTGGAATGTAAATATAACAGTCTAAGTGTTCTTAATAAATCGTGTAATCCGGCGCCAGGCAAAGGAACCATCAGCTAGATAGGCACCGGGCCCGATAAGACACAATCATAAAACTAACGGAATCCAAAACTGCTTATTAAAGATCCCTGAACAGATCTATTTATGTATATTTTATGTGGAATATTAGGCTGCCTGTCCACTGAAGCGGAGCGAGGATGCGGAGCGGAGAAACGGACAAATATTAACCAATAAGATTTCATCAAATCTTCGCTCCTCTCCTGTCCGTGATTCCTATTGGATAATATTTGTCCGTTTCTCCACTCCGCATCCTCGCTCCGCTTCAGTGGACAGGCAGCCTTAAGGCTGTGTTACCAGTAGGCAAACTGTTAGCGGCCGACTGAGTTTGCGGCGTACCGATTTAGTACGCCCTTCCATATATTTGAAATGGAGTGTCCACAGTCTGCTAGTTTTGCGCTCACTATACGCAGTTTGCAGCGTCGGTCTCTCAGTCTTGCAACTCAGGCGGCCGCTAACAGTTTGCCTACTGGGGACACGGCCTAACAGCACGTTATACATTTAGCGGCGATACAGTAAGTGCATAGACCTAGCTAGAATTAACTGTTGCAGGGAAAAGACTGGTATGTGGTTCTGAATTGAGTATTTTGATATTTAAAAATGGCAAAGTCCAAAGCGAAAGTGTCCAGTGTATGTAAGAGTGCCGCTAAACGCCCGCCGCGGGCGGCCCATCTCCCAGCCGGAAGCCCGAGGCCCCGAGACGACATATTGGGGGGCTCCGCGGTGTAGAGTACCTCCATTTGTTGACGACCTATTTGGCGTGGAGGTCAGTATACCTGCACTTCACTCCAGAGGTCGTGGGTTCGATTCCCACACAGGACAAATCTTTGTGTGCATGAACATGAATATTTGTTCTGGTCTGGGTGTTGTCCTATGTATATTAAGTATGTATTTACAAAAAAAAAAAGTATTTAAGTATGTTTATCCGTTCTTTAGTATCCATAACACAAGTTCTTAATGATACTTATCTTGGAACTAAAGAATTGGTGTGATTGTAAGAGAATATTTATTTATTATTTATTTATTTATTTGTTGCCGTCGATAGTTATGTTTATCAAATAAAGATTTTTAAAATTAAGGCACCATTTCTAATAATGTAAACTTGAATCTGTATATGTAAGTACCGTCGAATCAGTGTAGAGTAACAGAAACGTTATATTTTGAATCGATCAGCAAGTAATGTCGTCCAAGTAAAGCGTCGTCGTCGCCGCGTCGACTGAGTGCGGCCGGCAGCGGACTCAGCGGCAGAAATTGATTCGCGGACACTCTTTATCACCTTCTTCTTCTTCCATTTAAATAATGGCTTCGTGCGGCTAGCACATTTAGCCAGTGTCAAGTAAGTGATATATTAATAATATATAATTCATAGTAAATGAGAATGAGTGGTGATAAAGATGATAAATGGTAAATGAGATACCCTCCCCAAAGCCCCTTGAGTTCTCAGTAAAGATGTGGGACTATACTGAGATCTCACATGGACTCCTTGAGAGAAAATTTGAAAAGTGATGTTGCACTGTTTTGTTTGATTTACCAACACTCATGTATGTTCACAAACACTTAACGGTTAATAATCCACCGTTATTACACATTAATGTTAGAAATATCACAAATTTTAGAAAATAAAACAAAACTGCAGACATGACGCTTCACTTTCCCGCCAAGAAGTCCTTTATCACCTTTCACTGTGTTTTTTTAAAATATTATATCTTGCCTTTCAAAATTTGTGTCTATGATTTACGATAGACAACGAGTAAATATAAATATGGGATAGTGCAGAACGCGTAAAAGTTTTCAAGATTAAATCCAGAAGATTTCAGACAAAGGGAAATTATAAATACCTTTCAAACCGACGAGAGTTAATGAGCGTGAAGTAAGCTGAGTGAGTTGGGAAAAGGCGAGCGGGACAATATGTATGTGTCCAAAACAAGTAAAGCTTTTTTGTATATATTTGATTAGATTAATACAAATATTTTATGTTTTAGGTAGAAGGACATTAGCCAGTCGCCCATTGGTCAAAGTCGCAGTAATTGTACCATGACTTACATTATCAAAGTAAAACACAGTTATAATTATTGATACTATACCAAATTGCATCAATATCACTGACACTCATATATTTATTAAGTATATAAAATAGGATTTCAAGCAATGTTATCGTATCAACTACTTACTTGTGTTAGCAAATGAGATCTCCATTCTGATAATATTACGAGCATCTCAAACTAAAATGAAAGTTGGTCTCTCCGAGCAGTTGGCGAAGCCGTCTCACAACTTGTCGAAATGCATTGCTGTAATAACATTTGAAGTGAGCGATGTCAAACTAACACAACTTGTGCTTGTTTAATCAAATTTAACTCCAAGTGATGCGGACCAAACTGACGAACAGAAACTAATTATAAACGCTTATGGGCTCCTTTTAGACGCGCGTCTCATGGCGGCGCTTTCGGGGATGTACGGCCGCACGGCCCGCACGGCCCGGTCGACATAATTACTTACTGCGACGGATTGAAGGATCCTCCACGCTGCGAGGTTATTAAAATAGTTTTTGAAGACAACTTTTTCAGGTTGTTCGAGTGAAAACTGCTTTTACGTACCAACTTTGAGAACAATTACCAAGAGTTAAAATACTTTAGAGAATACTTGTTAAGTTGTACGAAAGTTTGGAACATTATACGATAGCGTGACGAATTATAAAAAACAAGTTGGTAGTTAAAATACATGTAAATTTTTTGTAAAAGAATAAAGAAAAATTCTGTCGTAAAATTTTTCTTTGGAAACATTTCAATAATAAAATAACAAATGTGTGTTTAGTTCTGTTTCAGAGCTTGTTATCATAATTAGAATATAGTGAGCAGTTAATAAGTGCATGTTGCCGCGCCCGTGCTCGTCTGGAGAGAGGGGAAGTGTTATATTTCGGGAATGCAGTCTCTGGATCAGAAATAGGTGCGGAGGTGTCGCGTCTGCGGGGCTCATGCGCCGTAACGTATCATCGGCGGGGCAGGCCCTATACCATTGCGCTTCGGGGTCATTCTTATGTTTAAAACTTACATGAAACTTAACATTAAAAAAAATACTATTTCTAATAGGGCGTTCTGATTGTTAAAAATTCGTCGTCCGTACGTTCTCCCTTTTCACGATTTGTGTGCATAGCAATTTTGTTTGTCTTGAGTGTTTTCTAGGAATAAAACCAAGTTTTGTCCAATATTTAATAATCGAACACAGACCTCAGTCTTGATATTCGTATCATGTTACTTACTGTTACGGAAATATGATTAACGCTTAATTTTCGGTTGAATCGAAATTAAAATTACTCTCTGTAAAACATTGAAAGTGGACTTAAATGAACATTAACTAACAAAATTTTAATAAGGTCTGCGTTAAATTGCGTAAGCTTATGGTAACGTGGATCGAGCCTCAGGGTGAGGATTCAGAAACCACCTTATTTCCGTTACAAAGCACCGTTCATAATTTTCTTTATCATAATGACTGGCGCCACTAACATTATATAACCGCATCGGAGGGAATCATTCTATTTCACGCGCCTCGCGACACAATTTCGAATTCATTGATATTCCTTATTATAGGGAAAACATCCCAAATTATGGATTATTATAGGATATGAAACTTTCAATAAGGACTCCGCATCGACGCCATAATTGCCGGCTTTATAAGGTCATAAAGTTTGAGTGTGGTTCCAACAAGAGCATTAATGGAATGTAGCCGGCAGTCAAACATCGAAATGGGAGACGATCCTCGGCCGACATCACACGAATCTCATTAAAATAATGTAGACCATCTGACGCTGCGATGAAAGATGTGATAAAACGTTTTCTACAAATAGTTAATTGACTTTTCTATTTCATTTGGTTGTCTCGACTGATCACGTGTGTTGGATATTTAGTGCATTATGAGGGTAGTTAAAAATATATTTGATGAGAGCTTTAATATACTAATAAGAAATGATGTATGTTTTACTACAAGGAATCCGTCCGTGTGGGACCGTTGTGGGGGAGGTATCTCATGCGAAATTGGTTTCCTAGGAAATTTAAGACATATCAACTTACGTATCAGGAACGTACCAAATAATATAAACGTCAAAAATATATATTTTTTATTTTGCCGTCACTTCATTTGTTACCCTATCGCTGCAATTAATGATACTGCGTTAAAGTTGGACACCCGCGTGGCAGATACATTATGAGGGCGCCTCTCTGAGGAGGTCCCCCGGTTTTGGTCCGGGGGACGTTGGCCGCAGGCGGGGTGCCGCCGCCTTTTTCTCAACAAGCGGCGGGCGTCGTCGGAAGATTTTAGTGGGTATTACTGCTGGCGGTGGTGTCTGCCGGTGGTGAGTCCCACACCCCCTTTCGGTCTCCCTTTGGCCAAAAGGCAGTGCGTAAATGCATTTTGTAATTGAAATTTCAGGCATTTAAGTAAATACACTTGGATAAAATTGTGATAAGATCCAGCTAATTTTTATTTTGACTTTTTATAATAAATAATAATATTCATGTTAGTAAACAGGATAGGTGAAAAATGAAAATAGACAAGTGGATATAAATGTAATACATATAATATGACTTGTCATAAAGGTTTCCTTCAACAATAAAGACATTTCGTTGAAAGCAAGCCACTATTGAGGCTCCGCATTTGATTTAAAAACTGATTAAACTTTTTAGATTTTCGAGACTACATAACGATATTCCTGTTACATATGAGTAGTTCTAGTTCCATGGTTAAATATACGGCGGTTGGTAACGGTACCGCACGTAGAGGCTTTATCAGTGTGGCGCAGCACGCGAGCCTGACCCTCGCCTGACACGCAGCCGTGAGCCGGCTCCGAACTACCAGCTCCGCACGGAGATGTTCACTATACCAACCGAACAGCGGACGCGTATCTACATAATACAATTATGTCAGTCTTCTTACATTCAAATGGTCTATGTGTTTTTAAATAAAATTCAATATTTCAGGCATTAAAATTTGATACTACCTAATTATTATTCAAAAAAATTCAAATATTAAATTAAAAATCATTTATTCAAGTTTGGCTCTTATGAAGGTCAAACTTAAAATTTAACACGCCCATTCACTGCGGGCGGGAGCTTGATCGTAAAAGAACAGGCAAGAAAATCGTCAAGTTTGATTTTTTTCCCCGTCAGTTACAAATGTACTTAAACTAAAAACATAGTTTACAAAAAAAACAAAAATTGTGCTTTGCAGTCACAAAATTACATATTTTTTTTTTATTAATCTCTCAATACTTAGCAAGAATAACATAATTAAGGATAAAAATTGTGAGAAATGAGCAGATCAGTCCCTACTGGCGTGGACCATGTTTCAGGGAACGATTATCAAAGGATATTTGGATTTCGACGTTTGAACAAAATCCCGAGTAGTAATCGAGTTCAGTTTTCAGTGGATGCGGAACAATAGGCGACGGCTATTGTCAGTCCGAGGCCGCGCTGAAGACGCGGTTTCAGTTAATTAACAGACAGTGGCGACCGTTCCACCCGACACACTAATCAGATGAAACAAAAGATTCGATCCCACGTCTCCATCGGAATAGGGACTCGGAACATGTTATAGATAAATAGACAGGAATACTTGCTGCTCACGTAACTGGCGATGGCTCAGTTGTTTGTGTCCCGACTGCGGCTTGAGACAATGGCTCGGCCGATTTGAACGCTAAGGTTAAACGTGACGAAAATATTACATACCGACTTCCAGCAACCGCATTATTTTTGTACTTTCTGAGAATTCTTGAAACTGCTTGAAGTTATGTCAGCTATTTAAAACCATACCAAAATGTTAACTACTGTGTATCGTAAAAATTGAATTTACTGTTTAAAAGTGTGGCATATGTTTAACGATATTCCCAGATTCTTAGAAAACGCAGTAGGCATATTTGCTGAGTAAGTGTAATTATTCAAATATAGTAGGGCCGTTTTTTCCATGTTCCTTCTTGAGCCAGCTACGTCCCGAGGCCGCGGTAACCCTTTCGAACAGTCCCGCAGAAATATAGGATGATCATACAATTGTGTTTTGTAGGACACGGTCTGAGTAACTGAATGGCACTCAGTGTGCACTCGAATGTAGAGAAAATTGCGAAACAACTTGTCGCGGGAATATTGACCTCCTTTGAACTGAAAGCACAAGTGCAGCGACAACGCAGATGTGTGCCCCGCTGCGGTCGTGAACTGATTCCAGTCCCGATTTAGAGATGTGATGTGATTGCCGCCGACTGGAAACATGCATCTGCTTTCTTTATGATCGAGTTGCACGGTCCGTTTAGTCTCCAAATGTTTTTTACTAAACGAGACGCGACACGCGAGTTGTCACTGGCTACTAATATTTTGGGACGGCTCGCCTTCTGCGGTGAAAATGTGGCGAGTGTCGTGTAGTTACTAATGTCGGGCGCGTTTCGAAATAGCTCATGTTATGTCGTTCGTGATTTCGTGTGAGCGCGATAATGGCTCGAATAGGTACAATAACATTAACATTGGAGGCGCGCACGTGCCGTCGGTTTGTCGCGTTGTGTCGCCAGCGTGAGGCGTCGCGGGTACTCTCCGACGTTGTTATTAAAGCCGGGGTCCCGTGCCGACATATCACGTATTGATAAAAATCTCCACGTTGTTATAATTGAGGGCAGCGGCGGTCTCCGAGGAGGCGCGTGTCGTTCGGAAGGACTTTCTCCGCTAAGGCGGTGAACTCGGCAATGTCGCAACGAATCCGATAATCATCAACAGAACAACTTTCTATAAGTGACCCTTGTACATTTCATGTGACATATTCAATGAAAACGTTAATGTTCGTTTAATTTTTCGCTTAAAATATGATCCCTTTGTTAATGGATATTTTATTATACGCAGTAAAGTTTTAATTTATTTTGTTTAACTTTTTAGCATATGTATTTTACCTATCCTTGTTTTATCTTTCTGACTCCTCATGAGGTTGGCTGGAAGAGATCTCTTATAGAGATAAGTTCGCCTTTGTACATGTCCTTTTTATTTGTAATGTTTTGTTATTTTTTTTGTTATGTGCAATAAAGAGTTAAATAAATAAAAGTAAATGCGTTACGATTAAACATTACTCCTTCTGCGCGGATATTAAATTACACCAATTATTTAGTTCCATAAGTATCATTAAGAGCTTGTGTTATAGATACTAAATAACGGCTAAACATACATACAACGCATACTTATTTTGTAGATTACATACTTAATACATATAACGGAAAACACCCAGACGAGTACAAATATTTATATTCATGCACACAAAAATTTTCCTGTGTGGGAATCGAACACACGACCTTACGAGCGAAGTGCGGGTATACTCGGCACCACGCCATTTCGGTCCTCGTCAATGATTCTCACTTGACAGCATTATTATGATATTCTTGTTACATTTCTGTACTTAATTACTTATATCTTAATGGCGGAAATAACATCACTGTGTTTACTTTGAAGTTATTCGACGCGTAAGTTTCGGTGCACTTCTGCCTTGACGGTTAATGTTGCGTATTTAATGACTGCCCTAGTGTTATGCCTCTACAAGTCTGATTGTCCTTTAATTACGAAAGTAAAAGGAAAAGTTTCTTGTTTTAAACAAAGGGTTAAAAAAACTAAATAAAGCTACAATAAAAGGTCCATTACTTAAAAAGTCTCGAGTTCAAGTGTAAGAAATGACTCAAATGTGGAAGTAGGTACTGATCATGTTTGTAATACGGCTTAGCGTTTATTTGAGTAAGTAGAGAGAAGGTCGAAGGTCTCGTGAAGCTGCAGGTAACCGGCCTAGTGGAGCGACCGTCACTAATAATTCAGTGCTGCCGGCGCGCGCCGCTCCGTGGGCACAAATAGCAAACTGCCTCGAGCCGGGCCAGAGCCCTGCCGGCTCAGTCGGCCCGCCGGCCGGAGCGACCCTCACTCCTCACTCCCGACGAGATGCTACCGAACTCGTTAATTATTAAAATCACAACACGCCATTCATTCATTCGCGGTACTGAGTGCTCTGCAATTTGTACTACCGCTTCAACGCAGTATCATCCTACGTCATTTTAAAAAACAAAACAGTTTCTTTATTACTACGTTTCAATGGTTATTATGTTTTCATGACTACCTTTTTGTAGCTTAAGGAAAGGATTCAGTTAACAAATATACAGTGTTGAACATTATCAACTCATTTAAATCAGAAACGTAACAAACTATATCTAATTGGAGTTAACCATTTCAATTCCAATTGTTGATGACGGTCCCGTTCCCGTGTGGTGAAAAACAATGCTGTCTCTCTACATCGAGAGAGGTCGCGGTCTGGTTACAAGCTCTAATTATGTAAATAATATTTTTTTGTGATATACCTAATTCGGACGGCATCCGTGTTATAGTCCTATATTTTTGATATGATTTCAGATATTATTTCTTGCTAAATATTATGTTGTTCGTCAAAGGTGAGTAGTCCGATTTATTACAGTTACAAGTGATTGTAGTAGGAAGTAGTTATTTTTTAAATTTTTAGTTTGTTCAGATAGACACACGCCATTTTTATCAGTATTCACAGATCACAGGATAAACAAATCTTGCACCATAAACTCGACCTTGAGTGTCCTGTTGTGGTACAATTTTGCATAGATGTACACCTTCATTCAGTTCTAGTATGAAAACAGCATTCTCCTCTCTAAAATAGCGGAAAACCTCTTTCATTACATCCCTTGAAATTAATAGAAGACGTTACCACTGCAGTAACGTGTCCTCGTCTTACTATAGTGAAATGAAAGATAAAAGAGAAACACTGACCCCAGTGTTCGATTGAATTGCAGACATGTGGAAATCAGGAGACAATATCATATAAAAAATATAATTTTTCGTAATTAGACAAATTAGCGTAGGACAAACGTTGAAATGTAGAAAATCGCTTCTAAATATATTTCCTCTTCTTGCGGTAGATAACTTTAAAAATTACTTTGTGTCTATGTTTCCTGTACCGGCACCATGTGAATATTATATTGTGGTGTATCTATAACAAAGAATCACAACATGTGCGTGTGCTGAACGCAGGTCCTCGCGGGAACCCCCCCGACGGCAAGTTCCTCGAACCCCACCCCTAAACCACAAGTTCGCGGAGGGTTCGTGATAATTTTGATGGAAGCCGATATCGTGCCGTGAACTAATAATATCAAATTGAATGTTACCTAATCGGTGTAGATACAACTGCTAGCGCTTCCTAAACGGAATTTCGTGATAATAGGATTGCGAACATTAAATTAACATTTACGATAATACAATATTGACTCAATGTTAAACGTTCGACACAATTCCGGAAACCGAGCCTAGTTATTGGGCTACGGTAATGGCGTTAGTATGTTCAAAAGAAGCTGCATAGAATAAAACGAAAGCCCCGCCGCGCTTATCATTTACCCATCTCAAAGTAAATCAATAAAGTTTGCGTCTTTTATGACAACCTTTGGAGCCCCAATCAATCAGAGCGCTTCCAATGGCCCGAAGTCCTCCAATCAATCCCGGAGTCCGCGTCTGGCCGCGTCTGCGGAGGACGCCAATGTGGGCAGCGCAAAACAAAATAACTATAGTTTTCTATTGTTTTCAAGTTTATTTTTAACTTCTTCTACATATAAATGTTTAAAAAGGTTCTATATATTGTCTCACATATTTTGTATAATTTATCAATAAGTGTCTAAATGATTACTAGCTCTAATGTAATGTAACATAACATCATGTCATTGTGTTCTGAAATTAAATCTCGGAATTCATATATGGTTTGTTATAAATAACTTAATAGTATACAAAACACAGAAAACCTTTTTTTTAATAGTGGAACATACATAGTATTTTGTTAATAATATAAAATAGGGATATAATGTTTAGGTCTTGTAGATTGTATGTTGTAGAAAGCATTCATAGCGCCGGGAACTTTATCCCCGAAAAAAAAACCCTAATATTGATAGGGTATGCAATCTAGCATTGTAAAGTAATTCGCTGTAATGTGTTCTGCATTATCATGTGCTCCACGACAAGGAGTGGGTCTGCAAGTGTGAAATAGTAGGGAGCATGACTCGAGGAGCGCTACAGACCAATTGAGAGGTTCCCGCGGGAGGAATGCGGCCCGATGAAGCCCAATTGACACATTTGCACTCGTATTGGCCACGGTGGCCCTCCCGGAACATGTATTACGTATCTACTTTATTGCTTCGAATAAGTGTGTATCCTAAAGATTGTATTAAACTATCCAATGCTATGTAGTTATGATCAGGAAACACACAATCATTTATCAAGTACATAGTATTAGTATATATAACGCTAATCTATATACACAATAAAAATGACAAAATGTAATTTGATTCTTGAGAAATCATTGTGTTTTTAAGTACGTGTCTTATCAAACTGAATTCGCGGAATTCAAAATAGCATTTTAAAACTTCATTGGATGAGTCACTGTTCATTGAAATACTTTGTCACTAGTAGTCCGAATGCCAGTGCTCGAGAAGGAAGTGACAATTACAGCGCTTTGGATCGACGACGCGGAATAAGCCGGAAATGGGATGCCTCTGTGGCCAGCATTCACTAGCCCTCTACTGCCGTTGAAATTTGATAAGTCAGATTTTTTTGTAATGTTTTGATAGTATACTTTGATCTTGAAGCCACGTGCGCTGGCGTCCATGAGCATGACGTAACGATGCGCGTGCGCGCGTAGATCATCACTCATCAACATCTAACTAAAGCGAGCATCAATCATTTGTTGTAAACTCATAGGGCGTGGCCGTTCGCAATGCTTAATGGCTCACGATTTCCAGTACTGCTCAGCTTAAAGTATATTATTTTTACACAACAAATGCAAGTAGTATATTTTGCATAAAATTGAATAATTAATTGATTTTCATGATAAACTCTGACTTCAGCAGCAGAATTATATGGTGACAGATAAGGTGTAACGTTTACCTGAATTGATAATGATAAGAGCTTGCGTTATCATGTTATTTAGTTTGTAAGCGGCACCAGCGGCAGGTCGACGGCCGGCCGTGTCGGTGCTTCTTAAATCATAGCTGATTACAATGTTTATGCATTAATTCATCATAAGCTAACTCGAATGTGAAGTACAAGTTAGTGCTGAAAGCTAAGGTTAACATAGATATTTACTGGTAGATAGTTTCTACTATACAGTCTAAATGTATGTTATTAGTGATCTTATTCATATATAGGAGGATTTATCTACAGTGATTACTAGCAGAGGATCTTGAAGGCCTATCACGGAAACCTGTTGAACCTCTGTTTGCATCAATACTGAGCCGAGGTAGTGCCATTCTCCAAGAATTTCTTCTCTTTCAATAAGACCTTCCGTAACTTCCTGGAGAACATTGTGCACCGTAGAGTACGTTGCAGTGCGAATCTGTTCACACCAACGTAACGGGCTGCGTTCTCGCGGTCTCTACAAGTTAATACTATCTAAACTGTAGTGTGTAATAGCAATAGTACGCTAGTCAGGAGTCTGCGCCAGCGCCCCTGCGTCCGGAAATTGTGAGTTCCGCTGCGCCGTCACCGCGCCGTCACCGCGTCGTCTCCGCGTCGTCACCGCGCCGTCACCGCACCGCACTGGGTCCGCCTCGGCCTGCTTACTGTCTAAGTATTTATATTTAAATAACTGAGAGTATTGTTCCGTTTCTCTGTTCTCAGTCCATCAATTTCTTCCAAAAATATTTGAAATTGATGAATGCTTTATAGGAATAAATTTAAAAAAAGAATATCCTTTATTCAAGCTTTGCTTGATTCCGAAGCACTTGTGAACCTCACTTAAACCTAAAAATGCGACTTCACTACAGCGGAAGCCTGCTTGGGCGGAGATGAAATATAACAGAAAAGTTGGCTAGAAACTCGGCAAGGTTCTGTCTCCCATTAAGACATTTGGATAAATATTCTCTAAAAATCGTAATCAAATTAAAGCTTTAGAGGATGGCAGTCAAAACTTTTCTATTCTATTAATAACCATTTTGAGTGTTTCACAATAACAACATGACGAATAAAATAGGTGATTGTGGCTAAAATATTAAAAACCGTTTTTTTAATTCAGGACGTCAACTTGATAAGATTTTGATAAGGAAACCTCATGAACAGGAAAACGTCGGATATTTTTAGCAGTCATTGAATATTATTAGCTACGAGGAATAATAAAATATTTATTTTACAATGAAGTGAGGAAACTAGGAAATTACTTCAGCGCATTACATTTGGCAAGAAAGACTCATTCACTTCAACACATTAGGCCGAGCCACTAAAACGCAGGTTCCTATAAAGAGACACGTAAGCGCACATCAGCGCCGGGAAGCCGTCCGTTTATACTTTCCCCGCTCATCGTTACAGGAAATTGATTACCAGCTGGTAATCCATGGATTATCGTAGGCGTCGTTTTAATGATCTCTTCGAGCTACAATTACTGCGGAGTCGTCGTAAGGAATTGATGGAATCGTAAATTTTTGCGATGCCTTCACGAACCAAATGCTAATTTAGGATATATTCTGTTCCTGTGCAAAATTCAACGTGAAACTCGTTGTTATCGTACCGACAAACCAAAGTAAAACTTTCGGCATGACTAATTTACAATGTGGAATTCAGAGTGCTGATGTGAATTTGCTGACAGTGATACAATAGCCATCTAACATTTGCTGTAACATTATTTACAGTAAATATTTGATGTTTTTATTTGATGATGCTATATTTGGCGTATTCAAAGTTCTACCAACTCGTAAGGCCTTGTGATAAGTGCAGGAATAGTGGCGCAACTTATGAATACACATGTAAATAAAAACGGGTGTCCGTTAGTACACAGATAGGATAATAGCTTTTCCACTTGTGGTGTGTCACCACGGCTCAGAAACATTTCGCAGGACATCAAGTCACTATATAAGAAAGTCTGCACCCACATTTTGAATTAAGTAAGGTGTTCATGTGGAGGTTAGTTGTTATTAGTATTATTACATGAACAAAAATGTTATTATTAAATTTATTCATTATTTTCGTTAAAGTTCCGATTGTATTATAATAATAGTAGAATGATCGTTGGGGCATCGACTCGCCTCTCGGACGCTGAGCCCATACACGTGGACACAAAGCCACTTGATCCTCCACAGGATTTCGCGGAAGAGTCTAATAAACATCCTAATCGCGTATAGTACCTATTAAAATATCTAGTGACGCGTTTAGAATACTAAGCTTTGTAATATTTTGCTTCAAAAATAACACACTTTTATTTTGTTTTTAATTTAAGAATGAATTTGTAATAGCTAATTATATGGCTTTATGTTTTCTTCTTCTTTTATTAATGGTTTCTCTTTATATTATAATAATATGTAGATTATATCGTAAAAGTGAAAATAAAACAATTTAGGTAATGTATTCTGCACTCCGAGGTATTATGTGGCCCATTGACGCATGACAGTGATGTCACATCTTATTGTCATATAGGGCACTTTAGGACTCTACCGACTAATCTCGAAGTTAATCTGTGTAGATAGACTAGGAGAAGCGCGCGAGTCCGCGCCTGCAATGGAGACTAGATGCACTAAACTCAAAACGCCTAAGTCTGGTCTATTTGGCAAAAAAGCATTGAGCCGCGGCAGACAAGGGGAATAAAGGGGGATAAACCTCACAGCTCCTGACAGCGCACGGTTTTTTCAGGCTTAGACTTCACCGCAAGAAGATCGCGGAAGTGTGGGCATGCTACTCTGACGGAGAGGAGATACACAAGAATACTTGGTGGTCAGGAACGACCACTGGGGCAAAGGTCAGGAGCAGGGTGGTCCTTACCGGGAGGTACATAGGAAACTGTCAGAGGAGGTAAAGCTGCTTCCCTCCCTTCTGGTCTCCACCTTGACTTACTGGGGGGCTTGAGTACTTCCCGAAAGGGAAGGAAAAGGTGAGACCGGCGACTCTGTCCTCAGTACTACGGGCACCCAGTCGCTGGTCAGTCGCCAACCTCTAGGTGTTACCTATTCCCGGCCTCCGGGAGGTACTCAGCCCCCTATTACGACAAGGAGACTTGTTTGAGGGAGAGGATGTAGATATACTTCAACATGTAGAGTGTCAAGAAGTACGCGCAGGTTCAGCCCGTATCTCCCGCATCGCTTCCTTTTAGATTATATAAATTAAATGTGTCTTCTAAAAGTAAAATACTTTTAAAAAATTAATTACAATGACAAATTGTAGAGCAATATTTCAACTATGATGTCATGCATATTTGACACCGCAATGGTTTCGTACATTTGCAATTGACTTCGCCTTTAAAACAGCATTATACCCACGAGACGAGTTAGTCGAAGTAGGCCCCTCGAGCCGTCTAGTATTGGACTACTACAATTCCAATGGAACACAATAAAAATAGTAATGGGTAACACTGCTCGCTTATATCCTTCCTGTACATTGTCATTATATTATTTTTCTTGTTCGATTTGCAGATGTCGAATGCAGCTTGAATAGAGTATGTATAAAAGTACTTCAAATGTATCTTACTCCAGAAACGCACACCTGGTTGTACAATGCGCCGAGAATGCGAGAAATAGCAGATCCTCAAAAATTACATGATAATATCCGTAAGAATATTTTGACTCTGGTATGGATTTCGTAGATGTGCAAGCTGGTGTTTACCAGTTTCGTGTTACCTGTGATGGCAGATACAGGCACCGAACGCGGCGCGGGCGCGTCTTCGTGCGGGCTGCATGGACGGGCGTTGGGCGGCTGCGGGGACGGACGAGGAGGGCGACGGAGGGGGGTAGAGGATGCGACAGATTGCCGCCGCGCCGGTGATTTCCCTCGGGACACGCTGTTTAGCCGCCATTACATCGCGGTGGCGTCCCACTTCATCTGTTATAAGTAGGCATATTTACATGCCTAATCATTGCAAAAATAGTAACATGTAATAGGCATCTAATGTTATATAAACAGTTAACAGGGTAGAGGCCTGGAGTAGTGCCACCCACTCTTATCTCAGAGGGAGCCGTAAGAGTCGACGAAGAGATATCTTACCGGACGATACGCAGCAGCGTCATCCTGCGTACTGGCTTAAAGTGCGATCACCAACCCGAGGTGATTATGGGCAACTATTAGGGAGGCTAGTGTTCAGCAGCTGCCATTATTTGGCTGAAATGATGATGATATCACGTTAACAAAACATTTAAAACAACGGAACCATTCGTGGACGAATTTACCTTTTTTTTTTTTTTGTTTTACGTCGGTAACAAAATGCATTTACGCACTGCCTTCCGGCCAAAGGGGACCGAAAGGGGGTGTGGGACTCACCACCGGCAGACACGACCGCCAGCAGCAATACCCACTAAAAATCTTCCGACGACGCCCGCCGCTTGTTGAGAAAGAGGCGGGGGCCAGTATCTGGGTTGCAGCTTCTGACACCCCGCCTGCGGCCAACGTCCCCCGGACCAAAACCGGGAGGACCTCCTCAGAGAGGCGCAGTGGACGCCTACCTCCCCCTGCGACCATAGCGTGTGTGGCCGACTTCCCGGAGGGTCCATGGTTTGACAGCAGAGGCCCCCTGCCCCCGCTGCCTAGACCCTCCTGGCGCTGCTGAGCGGGCCCTCCTGGCCTACCCGCAGCGCCCTCCATAGGTCCCTCTTAGTTTCCCCCCCGGTAGTCAGTACTAAGGGCACCCAGAGTCGTCGGTCTCTGGGTGTTACCTTTTCCCTAGCGCCTCCTGCGCCCTACCGGGAGGTACTCAGCCCCCCCACCACGACAAGGTGGAGACCAGTCGGGGGGGGGGACGAATTTACCTGGCGCAATTGCTGATACAATACTATTTAAACTCTTTCTAGACATCACATAATATTAAAAAGAAATCCTTTATAGGTATAAAGGACATTTGAATATATGGTCAACAAAAACACATCTGAAGGTGTATTCATGATGCAGACGACCACCATATTGCAGATGCAACACTTGTGCGTTGTCAATATGTAATGTCCTATGCATAAGTAAACACGATGCAGAGTAGTTAAGCTCCGAGTTCATCGCTGCCTCCCACAACACCGGACTCATTGCGGTGGACAAATATTATTACTTTGTTTCCAAATTCAAGTGGAGCTAGTCGACACGTCTAATGACAACACACAGAACGACACATGTAATCGATGTACCGTCTGTGGTTATTTTCAAAGTTGCAAGTTTTAGATATTTATAACAAAATGCAACCATGTACAAAATGTAGTAAAGATTATCCTTATATTTTCAGATTGGTTTCAAATTTCTGATGACATTTATAATAGAATGCTGTGATGTTAACAGGTTATAATTTATTAGTTAATTTTAACTTAGAGGTTTTTTTTACAAGCAATTGCCATCGCTCCCAGAAATAATAAATATAAATATTATGAAAATAATAATTATTCCTAGATTTATATACTGTCAGAATTAGTTGCAAATATTGCTTAATTTTTGAAAGTTGTAAACAAATGATCTAATTATGTTACTTAGCTAGTCCTCACAGGGCGTCACATGTAGACCCACACAAAGTCGTTGTATGACGGTCTTATGTAATGTGACACGCAATTGACGATTTGATTTATCATAAAGAAGTGACATTGCATGAGAGGAGGAGACGGGAGGGGCGTTTCAGTCCCTCTTAGTTCTTCACTTCATCGCCGAAAGAAGATGAGAATAATGTTTCGTGGACTCAAACTCAAATGATGCTTAAGTTATTCCTTAATGTTGCCTATTAATTATTTAATTATCTTTGTTAAATTCTTAATTATCCTATTTTTTGATGGAAAAAATAAAATTAAACATGTAAATTTTTTAAGTTACAGGCTTAGTAAAGTTCGTTTTATCATAAGAAAGCTATCACTCTTGTTAATTGTGACATGTCAAATAACAATTAGCCAACCTCTCACCATTTGCCGCTACCTTTTGGTTATTTTGTTTTCATATTGAAGTTCTACTAAGCGTTTAGAATGTCTGTAGCCCACATGTAGATCTGTAGTAAGTCCTTAAATTTCTAGTCACGCCCTGAAAAGGATTCTCCGTTATACCGTGTAGAACCAAACACCCGTTCATACTTCTGGAGCAACTACATTATAGTTTTACGACGGTCACGAAACGTGCGAAGCATCCTATATTTCGGAATTTCTTGCTTTACCGATGATTTTTGTGATATCGGAACAGAAGCGCACCTAATAGTAATAATAATGTAGGTCCGACTGTTCTAGAGTTGCGGTTCGTCGTAGTGTACTGAGCGCTGCAGGCTGGTAGTAAGGAAAGATGCTTAAGTCTTATATATAATATACTTATATATTTTATTTATTGTCAGTATAAATCATAATATATAGAAATCACCCAAAATATTTGGTTTTGCCTGGGAATTGAACCTAGACCAAAAAGAAGGGGCACAAGGTCCTCAGCGCGATATTTTTATGTGTCTCGTCATAGTGACTACATCCTACCTGAAGAAAAGTAGTCGATGCAGTTAAAAAAAAAATAGGGCGCTCCATAGAATCAAAAAAAGCACCATAACACCGCACCCACTTACGACGACACTAGACTTCCTTAGCGTGTTTATTCCTCAAAGTTGGCTTCTAATACAATTCCATAACCTAGATATCTGAGTTATAAGATAAACACGTAACCACCTGTCTAAAGATAAGTAGCACAAGTAAGTTTGCATATGACCCGTAGCAGCGTGGACAATGCCAGCAGGATACCTTGTGTTCAGCTGCTCCAAGTTGTCAGTTTCCAGAACTATTCGGGATTAGCGGTGCCAACGCAATGAACAGGCGCTGGGGCATAGTGGAGACCAACGAGTAGGCTAACTCAAGCGCCGAGCGAGCGGTTTTATCTTGAATTAAAAAAACGTACATCAGTTAGTCTGTCGGTGACTCTAATGAGGCTTCCAAATATGTAAAACTGTCGCTTATCATCATGATCGTAGCGTTATCCGGGTTGTGCCCCAGGTTTACTATTAAGGCCCGGGGCCTGCTTGCTGGTCTACCCAGATTCGGGCTTAGTTCCAGAGGAATCATCATTAAAGTAAAGTAAAGTAAAAAGTTCTTTATTTCATAAACTATTACATAGCACTTGAAAACGTCAAAACAAAAAATACATGAAAAAAAAATTATATCAACCCTGAAATCACGAAGCTTAGATTCACTTACATGCAAATAAATAAAAATTAGGTGTAAGTGAATCTAAGTGCCAGTTCCGAGCCTCCGCTCTGTGAGAAGAACTGACAAGAAACTCACAGGCTATGCTCTATTGGGAAGCCGTGTCAGAATATTAGAAGGCACTGACTTCATTATATCGAGTGTTATAGGTGTTCATGTGAGCTGGAACCAACGGCTTACCGTGCTTTCCGAGGCACGTAGCCAATTATACGTATATTGATATTCATGTACATAAATAGTTTCCTAGTGATCTTAGAAGCAAGCTGACATCCTCGTCATATTGATCAGAGCATTCTCGCCAAATTCTAAGTAGTTTGAAGCAAGCGGTGCATACAAACCAAGTGTTCAATGAGTATGTATGAAGTTATCGTACTTACTTGCTTATACTAGGCTAGGCGCTAGAAGAGCGGCCCGCTCGTAGCCCGTGGGGGGAGGGCGGAGGGGTGGGAGGAGGGGGCCGGGCGAGCCTGCAGCGCCAGGCCGCCGGCCGCTGCGGCGCCCACCTGGATCGACTCACTCTCGATTGTTCTACTTACAACTACGTTTCGAATTTTCGTAGCTATTCGGACTTTATGTACTTTCGAAATGCGTGCAATACTTAAAAGTATTCTACGTAAAATATGGTTGGTCGTTTAAAGTGCAAAAAATATTATTATGATTTTTCTTTTTCTTAGGCCAAGCTGTTGTCGGATGAGTAAACGTCGTGACATCAGTATATACTTTGCCAAATTTCACCTTCTCTAAGGCCTTTCTCTCAAAGGCCTTCCCTTTGATTTGGTGACAATTGCTGTAAATGTGGACTAGATCTAATTAAGAAAAATTTCAGGTATCTGATAATTATATTATTATTCCCACATATCCCCGTCACTCTCCGAGTGGCGGGGAATGCTTAAAGGTCATTTTTAGGACGGTAAAAAGAAAAAGAAAAGTTATGTGATAATTATCCTGTGTCTTAATTTATGCATGCATATATGTGTGTGTATGTCAGGTTGCTGTAGTCTCACATCAAGCCAGCTGTCGTCTGATTACTGCTGACACTAAAGGTTACGCGCGTTCGTGCGACCGGCAATTGACACGAATTGCGTCGACGCGACACGACGCGACTCCCGGCGGCGCTCCGGCCTCCTGGTGTAGGGCTGCGGACTGCAGTATCGTCTATATAAAACTCCTAGACACAATAGTACTCGTTATGGTTTTATGTTCGACTAAGCTGAAGTAAACCTCCACGACAGCCGTGCCGGGGACGAACGACCAGAAAATCACGATTACGACAGACTTAAAAAGTTATGACGTCATATCGTTTACAGCGCTGTACGAATGTACCAGAGAAGCACGTATTACTTAGTAAGTGGATATAATAAAAAGTTATTATTGCTCTGCGGGAAATATTTTTATTGGTTCGATCACAAAATGTTGAATTAAGATTCCAGGTAAAATATTGTCATCAAACTCTTTTGACGACCGATATGGCGTGGAGGTCAGTATACCTGCACTTCACTCCAGAGGTCGTGGGTTCGATTCCCACACAGGACAAAGCTTTGTGTGCATGAACATGAATATTTGTTCTGGTCTGGATGTTTTCCTATGTATATTAAGTATGTAATTTATAAAAAAAAATTGTATTTAGGTATGTTTATCCGTTGTTTAGTATCCATAACACAAGTTCTTAATGATACTTATCTTGGAACGAAATAATTGATGTAATTGTCTTTAAAAAAATGGTTGCCTGTAAAGTCGTTTTTACGGGCGAAGATTTTACGTGACAACGTCTTTTTCTCGGTAGAATATTTATTGATATGAATATAATTAAATTGCACAATAGGAACAAGGAATTGAATGAAAATAAGAATTGCACAAATTTTAACTATAGAAATATATTTTGTTTACTAAAACATTGTACACTAGTGCTGCGCGCGCGGCAGACCGATCATAGTTGAGTGGGAGAGAGACGCAAGGCATTCGCCGGGCCTCTCTCTCGTTCGGTGACTCATCGTAACGTTACCGAGCGTTACACTTTTTCATAAGTGACTCCCAGCCGCAACCTAATTTAAGACGTTGTCACGTCAAAAAAAAATCTCATCTGAACCATCCGTCTAATATGTTGAGTAATGTTCTAGCAGAGGTACTTTTTTTAGCAGCTACTTGACTAGTGATTACATAATTATGTATATTACAATAAAACACTTAGATGGTTAGGTTCATCCGAGTTAGTTTTAGTTTTGAATTTGTATACTCCTGCATTTTTCCAGGATTTTATCTGTTCTTTATCATCATCATTCATCATCAATTATGTCTAGATTAACAAACGTGCTTAAATTATCTGATACATTTTACTGTATTTCATTCCAGAACCACTTCAAAGGTTCAACTATTCCAAATAACAAAGTGAAATAGTTCCACAAATTACGTGTAAATAGGTTAAACATAAAAAGAGTAAAAGTTTTGGCGTAGGATTAAAAAAGAGCACGATGGAATTGCATAACAAAACATTAAGTACGAGTATTCAGCAAACATAAGTGTCTGTAAAGTATGAATATTTATAGCACGAGGTAATAAGATCTCATGTTGAATTGTATGCTTAGTGTGGCGAGGCAAATAGCTCCGGCGGGCGCAGTGGCCGCAGTGGGCGCGCGGTGTCGACATCCGGAGTGTTCGGTCGAAGCTTGGCCCTTTACTCAAACGTGGACATATACGGTTAAATTAGTCATTTTCTAAATTTCACTGTAACTGTGCTTAAAACCCACGCGTTACCGAAGTGCATTAACTTCTGCGATCGAAGGCACTGATTGAAATTAAGTTAAACTGACTCTTAACACAGCCGCATAAGGGATCAGTGGGTACAGAATACAATGGCAAGCCTTGTACAGTAACTGGATCCGCACACAGGTGCCACTTGTACGAGTTCCCTCCGAGCCCACAATCACTCCACCCTCTCCACAGTCACGCAGTACAAACCTCCGACAAGATATTTAATTAATAGGCCTGTTTGTACAAACGACATGAAATTAATTACACATGACTCGAGAATAGAAGCAGGACCGATTGTTGATAATTGGTTATGCATAAATTTGTTCGTTGCGTGAGTGGGATCCGGCGAAGGCTGCGGGGCGAGGGGTGCGGGGTGAAGGGTGCGGGCGGAGGATCGACTCCAACCTGGAGTACTTTACTCCAGACATATATAATTATGTTTTTCAAATTGACATAAGTAATGAGTAGCTATATTTGGAGACAGTACCGTTGATGCAAAAGTTAGGAAATCTTTATTTAAATGTTGGTAAAGTGGTGTTAATTTAAATGGCGAACACAAGATATATATAAATTACAACCTCGCGGTGATTAAGAGCTCACGCCGTTGTCAAATATTTCATCAATATACAGACTATAATTTGATTCGTGTAGCGACAAAACAAAGTTATAAATTGAGATCCAATATTTTTAGAATAAATATTTATAGTTTTTTAAAGTTAAAAATAAGCGTGTTATGTGTTCGTCAAAATTTTTTTCTTTACTTGAAAAGATTAGCCAAGATTTGTAAGGTGCCGTCCAAGAATAGTGCCAACCCCTCCCACTCACGAGAAATCGTAAGTGTCAAAGAAAAATCCTGCCGGATAATAAGCAGCAGTGTCATCTTGCGTACTGGCTAGCTCTGCGATTACCTGCCCAACGAGGTGATTATGGGCAAATATCCTCAGTATAATGTGATCTTTTGGGAGGCCAATGTTCGGCAGTGGACTTTATGGAGCTACTGTTATGATAGATAGATAATTCATTAATGATGTTATAGGGATCCAATCAAAAAACTAAGGAGCCCAAGCCAACCTTAACTGCGAGGTGGTGCACCTGCCGATCAACGGGCGAGGCTCTGGCAAACAAGAAAGTTCCTGATATGCGGCGATAGGTTCGCCACCTATAACGTGGGACCACCGTATGATTGGCGAAGTGTGGGCTTATATGTCTCTGCTTACCCCTTTAGGGAAACAGGCGCGAATGTATGTATGTATAATGATGATGACAAGACTAGCTACATGCCAGCCGCATCGTATCTATATCGCAGTCGTCATGTCGTCGTCGTGTGGTCGGCACGTGGTCGAAGCGTTGACGTTACGTGGTCTTCGCATGAACGTGCGGCCGGGAATGTCGCGCGGCAATCAAGCGAATGAGAGCAATTAGCGACCGCGCCTCCTCCGTGTGTCATCGGCCTTCTAGCGTGGACATTACGAAATACTTGCCGGGTACCACCCGTCTGATGTCCTGTCCTGTTACTGACCCTATTCTATACCTATATTGGTCCCTTCCATATGTGGAAGCTTGACATTGCCACATGTATGCTTAATGATTACAACTTGTTTTGTAATTTGCTAGTCACAGCTATGGCATATTGCCTTATAATCAGTAGAATGTCGGTGTGGATGTGTCGTCGACACTTACGAAGACATATCGCACCTTTCATTCTATAGGGGCTTAATTCGAAAAATCATGACTTTTGGGAAAACGCGTTTAAAGATTTTTAAAGCCTTTATATTTTCACAAAATCAATTATAACTACATTAAAATTTGTTTTGAGATGCGTTTTTTTTTTAATTTTATTTTTTTTATTTTTCTTCTATAGTAGAAAAGGTGCGATATTTAGAGAGACCATATACTTAGAGATGTGTTCTTCAAATATGTTGTGTACTATCCCTGCTTGTTCTCATTCCCTTTCTATATGTCTTCCTGTATTCCGGGTGCCCCTCGTAAAGTTTTATCTCCTCCTTCTTTTTTTCCCGATTCATCTTGTGCGAATAATCAGATGAAATACCTACCATACTCTTATTGATATCATTCTTAACGCAAGAACCTCCCTTTTCACACGGGCTGATAGCAGGTGGTATTTGTTGAGTTAACCTTTACGCCATGATAAGCTTTAATCTTATTATGGACATAACCTAAGAGTATAGTTATAATATCAGAGTTGAATAATGTTCTACATTTAACGTGTACGTAACTCGTAACATTAAACTAGCAGCGATTAGTAGTCAACTCGCACTAATTAAGGATGCACTTGCAGGATCTAGTTCCTTATAATGTAACTTATAATCGAATACGAGAGCTTTTAGTTCAGGAACTATCACATCTTTTACACCAATCTAACTATCCTGCTATCAATAAAACGAGCAATGTTGACTGAATCATTGAAAGCGACTCTCATAGATAGAGATAAAGATTACAAGTTAAGTAATTAGGCCCTAGAATTTTACAGATGCAAATTTCTCACTGTGAAAAAAGAGCCTAGCACAAAAAACATCGTAGCATCAGTCGCTTTTGAATTGTTTGTTATTAAAAAATGTTTCCAGCTCCGGTATTTTTTTATTTCATCGTAGCATGTTCATGAAACAGGGATGTAGTAATGCCTTTTTTTTACTCCAAATCCAATAGTTCTGTTTTTTAGGTTATGAAACGAGGTATATATATGACTAACAAAAAAATATTTAGGATCGTTCTAAATTGCTTGCTAGTCTACTCTACGACAGTGAATTGCTGATAGCTTGTGAGGAATGTCAGAAAGTGATTGCGTGGAATAGCACGGCACACCACAAGTTGTCCCATTGGTGGACCATTCCGGGGTCAGTCCACCGGAGGGACCGCACATCCGTACCGCACCGGGCCGGGCCGGGCCGCCACACCTAAGACATTCACGCTCCGTAAAGACGATCAGTGTTCGGCTGGCGACTGACACATTGAAACATTTGTTCTTGTGGTCTAGCTTATTGATTGAGCGTCCGGTTAATCAACCCGATGGTGTCGAGTTCAAACCTTGCCGATGTATTACAAACCCACTCTTAATACAGCTTTAAGCTTAGCCTAAGGATTTAACAGGTATATTAACAATGTTTTTGTTGTTTATAATCAGAATACAAACTAACAGGCATGGATATTGTAGCTACAGTAATAAAGTTCTCTGAAAGATACAAATAGTGCACTCACTCTCAGGGAGGTACCATAAAGTGGAATAAATCACAGCCAGCTTGCAGGCTCCTAAGATTTCTACTGAAGAAGTTTAAATTTTCTTTTCCATTCTCGGGTGTTGTGATTACCTGATCTACATCTACTAACACAATATGTGTTCCTTTCTTAGAATCTAACTAATCTTTTCTCCTTGAATCCTCTTGTCCACTTAATAATAAATACATAATATTATAAAGATATTTTATATGTCCATTGAGTTTGCTTCGAAGTTTTTAGACGCATTAGAAAAGTTTATGCACCATTTGAAAGATACATTCTTTGACGACCGGTATGGCCTGGTGGCGAGTATACCCGCTATCCGCTCCGAGGTCGTGGGTTCGATTTCTACACAGGACAAATAATTGTGTGCATGAAAATAAATATTTGTTCTGGTCTAGGTGTTTCCCTATGTATATTCAGTATTTATTTACAAAAAAAATAGTATTTATGTATGTTTATCCGTTATTTAGTATCCATAACACAAGTTCTTAATAATACTTATCTTGGAAGAAATAATTGGTGTATTTGTTACAAAATATTATTTATTATATATATTTATTCGAGAGGAGCATAGTTTATATGATAAGTTGATTTAAATGAGGAATTCCTACGAAAAATGCAATAATGTAGCTTATGTATGTAAAAATATTGGTAAAACGACCAAAGCCATTATCAGAAGCTAGTGTAGATTGTAGAACACATTTGTTCATTGTACAAAATACTCTAATGCAGTGACGTTGGATATAAAGTTATAAATTTATAATGTAATAATAATATGATATTCACGAGCGACATTAAAGCGGTTGTTGCAAGGAGAAAATTGTTGAATATATTTATAAATATGCCACAGGTAGATATGCAATTATGAGAATGTTTATGCAGTTTTTGTGATTTACAGCGTGCTTGGTACTACTGACATTTCGACGCGACGTAAACGAAAGTGGGTATTGGCCGCAGGTTGTGTAAATCCGAATTTCACTGATGCTTGATGCAACGGTGATTGATGGTAGTTCAGATTTCATTATATAATTCATTTTTATGACATAAGTATATACATAAAGGGCGCAGCGCTGTACTGGAAATATGAGCCTTGAACAGAAACTATTGATGTCTCAAATTTCAAAAATTTATTTTGTTCATGCTAGTCTTTTTTCTGAGGCACTTGTAAGCGTCACATTAATCTAGAAGCGCCTCTTTAACCGCAAGTTGGCAGGTAACTTGCAAGGTTCTGTCTCTGGGTATTGTTGCGCTAATTTAGATTTTTTCTTAAATGAGTAAGATTTTTGATATAAGGGTGGCTTTAATTTAAAATGAACCAAAATATATTGCAGAAAATTAAATGCCACAAGATAACTCTTCACATGCAATTAATTACATTCAACTTTAGCCCTAATAATTATGTCTTACAAAAAAAATTACAAATTAACGTGCAATGATGTCACAACAACGATGCTGGCTTGAATTATTATTGGTCAGCGCTACTCCGCTCGTATTGAATGTGTCGCGGTGCAGTAAAAATGTGCAGTTGTACATGTTTACACACACGTTTGATGACGTGCCAGTGGGACGCTTGCCCGGAAATACATTACAAAAATGTCTCCAGACACCGCATGAAAATACGATTGAAACGAGTTATATAAAGCTTCGCGTGTAATCTGATATAAAATGAAGCTGATTCCGTTACATAGCAGAGCATGTGAGATGCAGAATTGAAATAGATTTTAGCTGGTTTTAGATCTGGCACCAACCAATTTACATCCTTACTATATTGTAATTATTTATAGAAATTTTTATTATTTGGCGTGTAAAAAAACAACTATATCTAAATTCAAAAACAAGAATAATAATAAACAAATTATAGTAAGAAAACAGCTTGGGGTCACACCCTTACAGCCCGTGCGTGTGCCGGACCGCTGCAGAATGGCTACAACTCAGTGGGGTTCTTGCTCCATGGGGTCAAGACACAGCCTTGCCAAAAGATTTGTATCACACACTTCGTACATTATTGATATATATCACTAGAGGTTGACCTGTAATTGTAAGTGTTCAATGTATTTTTTGTTTAAAATAGCTGTACTTATGTTGGTAACCCTCTAAATAAATAAAAAATATCCCGCCATGTGCAAAAAGAAAGACATTATAAATAAACTTGTACAGTAAATAGTAATCCCGTAGCTTAAGTTGCGGGCTACTAATACAACAAAAGTGATTAATAAAATTTTAAAAAATTAAGTTCACAATTATTGGCTTGTATTAAATCAAACAATTCACATTGGAGAATGGCAACGTTTGTACGGCAAACGAAAAGAAGTTACACTCATCACAAAACATTTATATTAAAGTAATCTCTAAAAAGATTTAAAAAATCTAGTTGTTTTGAGACTGGTGGGATTTAGTTTTAGGATTGATTAATAACCACATAAGTCAAAATTGTATAGAGTATATGCATATTGTATATGTAGAGAGCAAATGAGTTCGGTGAGATACACTGAGGTGGCAGTCTGCTTTGTTATAATTCATCCGAAGCCAATAAATGTTAAGTGAACCCTCGTAAAGGGTGCTCACCCAATCCCATTGGATTTTAATAACATTTTGCGCAATAATGGCGTTTCCTTACATCGTGGGGCGCGCCCTCATGGTTTACTGATTTAAGCAATAAAATGAAATTTTCCCTGCCTCGTTTCCAACGTTGCGAATGTAGTATTTAGGAATGTCAGAAGTGAGCAAGTGTTCACGATTGCAGACTAAATGGAATGCCGTGTACGTGAAGCCATAGAAATAAGTCAGCGGTGCATACAATGGCAGCAAGGGCCGCGAACAGCCGGGCTACTGCTGTTTGTGCATAATAGTAATCCGTCAGCAACGCCAGATCAAAATCGGGGTGGATAGGCCTTCATATTATTCCTTTGAACTAGTTTTTGTAAAATATATTTTCTGGGTGGTGTCGAAATTGACCTATTTGTGTGACCTATGCAAGAATCATAATAGTTATAGGATTATGGCAATATTGACATGAGTCTGCCACCAACTCGCTATATACATATATTATTTCTATAATTACAAATGTATTTTGTATTTCCACCTCCAAAACCATAGAAAACGGATGTGTAATTTCGTAACATTTTCCAGGTTGGTTTTGCATTCAAAATTATAGCTATTGAAAGTTATGATTACTGGTCGTTGTGATGCAAAATAGAGGAAGGAAGTTGTGGTCCTGCGAAGTGGCCGCGCTCGGCCCTAATTGCTTCGTTTAACGTCTTCATGAATTTAAATGATTTCCCAAACATCTTTAGCTCCCAAGACCCGCTACATATTTAAAGCGAATTCGCTGCCGCGCAGACGGCTCAGTCTTTACAAATACACGTCGGATTATTCTACGTCTTTCTGCCAGCAGTAAACTATATTACGTTTTAATGCCATGCAATTTACGAATGACGATGTTAATCTCGTAAGAAAATATATCTGACTAGGAAGATAAAGTTGAAGAATGCCGAAAGCTGACCGTCGAAGCCGCCGGTTTGTGGAACATTCCCTCCGTTTGCCTCAGACTCCGGCGAGTTTCGCAAAGATAATTTAAACATTTGAGAAATGCCACAATAAAGTTCACAATAACTCCGACGACGCCGCGCGCGGGTCGGGACATTCCCTCCGAGCCTAAACCACACCAGTAAAGAACGGAACAGAGACGAAACTTCTAAAGAGCATGCAAAATTAATACCTAATTTGGTAGGGCTGACACTTGTACGTAATTAAATATTGTTTTCAAACTAAATTTAAAAGCAAAGTTTTAAAATGATATTAATACAAAATAATAATGACAGCGTAGTCTACCAAATAACAGAGTCAGGGCGGGGAGGGTGCGTGTGCCACTTTCGAGCTTAGATGAAATTAAAGTAAGGACTGCTGACAATGCACAGCCATAAAATAGTATGGCAATATCGTTAGTGGCTGCAGAGTGCACGAGGGCCCTCCGACGAATGCCAATATGGCGCAGGGGCCGTCCTCCTCGTGTTGTCCACAATTACAGCAGCGCCTCGCCGCGTGCCGCCGGGGCCCACTACAGTGGATTTCTTCATTATAATTTAATTTAATTATTTATTTGCTCTCGTGTAGTGCAATGATTAGTTGCTCTAAAATATTTAATGTTGGAAATGTTGGATGTATTAATAGATGCCTTTCTGACAAAGTAACATTGAAGATAATTTTCTTTGTATTTCTAAAGACACATCAAACACTGTTCTTGTTATCAGAAAGCTTTCCTTCTTGAGCACAAGTAGTGTTGTGTTGCTCACGCAAAAAGAAACTGAAGTAGGAATTTTTCAACTAAACTTAAACGAAAAATCTGATCTTCAGAAAAGTCATTATAATTTATCAAAAATTATTAATCATCTAAGGAAAATAAAGAATCAAATTTTTTTCTGACATTTATGGCCAATTTTTTTGTTTAGTTGGAGATAAATTTTTTTTCATTCTAGTTTGTGCATTAAAGTAAAACTAAAATTAGCAGACCATTACAAATGCAGCTGAGACGTCGTCTTTACTTATTTTGTAGTGACATCTTATAAAAAACATGGAAAAGCTTTTATCATTGAGATCGTCTTGGAATATTGAGAGAAAATGGAACAGTATCGTTGTCCGTCTCCTTGTCATCAATAAACCTGAAGGGGAAGTCTGATGGGGACGGCGCGGCGACTCATAATGGGGGAAACAATGGCGTTAGAGGAGCCGGCGCTGCTCAGGCGTCCCTAATCCGGTGCAATGGGCGTTAATGATTCAAGCTCCAGCCGCTAAATTAACAAACTGAGAAGGCCGGCCCTACGACACGAGCCTCGTCTCGGCGCGAGGCGGCGCGGCGGCGGCATTATATATATGACAAGTATATCTGAAACCTAAGCGATATTTGTTATGAGGTACCAACCAAGAAACTTGGTACAGCATTACAGTAGCATAGGGAGTATACTATACAATTATGGTTTATTTAATTTTGGTTTCTTATATTTTATAATGAACATTCATACTAATAATTATAATAATAAGTGTATAGGGATTCTACCAAGATCTGAGAAGCCCAAGTCAACCTCACCTGCAAGTGATGCACCTGCCGAATGTACGAGGATCTGGTGAACATAAAAGTTCCCGAATAGCGGCAATAGGCTCGCCTATTACGTAGGACCAACAATATAGTTGGCGAAGTGTGGGCATACAATACGCCTCTGCCTACCCCTTCGGGGAAAAAGGCGTGATGTTATGTATATGTATGTATGCTATCATACTAAATATTATGTGAATGTTTCAAGCGTCTACCTGTTGCCGTTATTAATATCGAGCCAAAACGAGCAATCAACTCCCGTTAGTTGTATGGGAGCCCTCATAAATATTAAGGAACCCTAAAAAGCATTGTTGCTGTCGTTAGGCACTGTAAGATACAAAATAAAATAACAAATGGTTACCGATCTAAGTTTTATAGGATACTTTAAACGATAATTGTTTCAAATAGCTTATGGATACTATGGAACACCAAGCATAGCATAAGTTGTATGTATGTATCTATGTATACATTTTTAATATATTATTAGCATGTAAGAGATTTGATTTATATTTTGTTCTTATTTTGATTAGTAACACTTTTCTTGGACAAAATTTATCCCGTACAACTATTTAGTTTACAACTGCTAGGGTTGGCTGGTAGAGATCTCTTCTAGAGATAAGTCCACCTTTGTACATGTTATTTTATATACCTCATGTAATACTTAAAATTATTTTTGTGCAATAAAGGATTATTAGGGATGCGGCTTCCTGTAGTGAGGAGTGCCGCGTGGCACCGAGCGCGCCTCCGGCCGGCCGAATAAACTTGACCCCGTGCCGCGACCCTCGCTCTCCTCGAGCGGAAAACTTTTCTACCAGTTTGGGTATTCAACTGACCGCGGACATGTCGAAAATTTAGTCAACGAAGTACTGTGAAAACATGGCAAAACAGATTAATTGACCTTGTTGTCAAAAGTAATTTTAAAAGTATAATAATAGTAGGTACTTCAATTTCCGTAAAAGTGGTCCCCACTCTCTGAGGGTGATTATGACACTTTGTAGCTCTCTCCTTTAGAAAGATTTGACAAACGTTTTTTTGTCCTTTAATTGAAATATCTTATAGAAGGCGTTGATGTCATTGTATGCGATGTTTCCTATATGCACTTAAACATTAATTAAATGAATAGCAAAATCAAAAAATATAAAAGAGTTGTTAAACTCTATTCTGTGCAGAACTATATGCTTGTGCCCGTCTTTTTAAAGTAATAATAATAGATTTCATCTTATCCTAATAGTGTTGCACCAACCGGGGATTGTCCTTAGGTGTATTTCTATAGTGCATAGCCGGTTGGTGTCACATAACCATTAGATTAAAATTGTCTAAGGGCTCTACGTGTTGACTTCGGCCCCGCGCATGCCTTCCAAATGTCCGGGTCACCATTGGCCCGAGATCGACGATCGAGAGACAAACATAATAATAATAAATATGTTTATTGGTGCACCATACCGACAACCGATATGGCGTGGAAGTCAGTATACCTGCACTTCACTCGAGAGGTCGTGGGGTCGATTCCCATACAGGACAAATCTTTGTGTGCATGATCATGAATATTTGTTCTGGTCTGGGTGTTCTCCTATGTATCTTAAGTATGTATTTACAAAAAAAAAGTATTTACGTATGTTTATCCGTTATTGAGTATCCATGACACAAGCTCTTAATGATTCTTATCTTGGAACTAAATAATTGGTGTGATTGTAAGAGAATATTTATTTATTTATTAGTCGTCTTTAAAAAAACGAAAAGATTTTTTAATGTTTATACAATCAAAAATTAAAACTAAAAACAATTTACAAATGTTTATATGATGCACCAAAATGCTCAGCATATGCTAGTCCAATGTTCTAGCGCTGGTTTTCAGCTGGTCCATTTTGGGTGCAGTGCAGAACGTACATCTTAAATATTATAATTATTTACAAAATTTGGCTCAAACTAAACTTTTAAGGAGCAAAACATAAAAGCCTGTAAGGTATAATGCATAGGTACGCCAACTAGGGTTTTAGTGTGGTTGTTTGGTCAAATTAGAGGCTTTTGAGCGGCTTGAGCTCGATGCACAAATCTGTCTTGGCCAATCCGCACTGAGCTCATGTCTCTCACATACGTCTCTCACCTTCATTTGTAAGAGCAGACATGGTTTTTTAGTGGGATGCTCGTGGATTGAGATAATAAATGATGAAGTCTATTAAATAGTACCTATACATTATTTGATAACGGACTAAGCAAGCGATGGATTAAAAATATCTTTGTAAAAATTCCCGCGCTACTATAATTTCCCGAAAAATTGAGAAACTATTCAACACGACACGTGTTTCGCCCTTACACAGGGCATCTTCAGGTAAGATAGGAGCCTCAGAACAACGATGTCTTCACGACCAACGCTGAAACGAGAGTACTCTCGTTACAATCGTTACAATGGATTTCCGCAAAGTAACGCCTGAATCAATAAATTATTTGATAACGGATTATAAGTTGAACTGCATATTTTAAAAATATTTAAATAAGTGCCGAAGATGGGGCCAACCACCTGATCAACATAACTGGCGACTTTGATGTTTATGTTCAGCCTGCAGATTAGGCGGTACAGCTCCCGTCGCTTAGACCCACAAGTATTAGTTTAGTTGCCCCGTGTCTACAAAAACTGAGCGTTCTATTTCTTTCTTTATGTTCGCCTTTATCTGGCGATCTACCTGGCAGTACCTGAATAAAGGTGGTTATATAATTTGTTTTCACGCTCAAGGCACCATGATTCTGCAATAAATAGTAATTAATGATGATGGCTACGAGCATTGGATTAACAAACAACCTATGAAAATATCTTTCTTTTAAATTTTATAAATGACACTAATACACTTACATACTTTTAAATAAAATAGTGATTATTATTTCATTCCGGTAAAAGAATGAAGTTTAAATTGTAAGCTTTTATTCCTGAATGGTGGGAAGTTAAAAGTGCTGAGCAGACACTTCGATCAGCGGACGAGTGCGGCGCCGTTCATTAGCGGGACAATGGACGCGGCGGCCGGTCCCGCCCGACTCCAGCGCGGTTGCGGCACGGCAACTGTGCCGTTCTGTCCGGTTTAATCTGATAAAGTCGAAAAAAGCTATATTTTTGTAAAAAAAAATTGCCTTCGATTTTTCTTCTAAAATTAATCTTGATCATGTTAGTTAAATATAAATCAAATACAAACTTAATGCATTATAACTTAACATATATCGATAACAGCTGTGTGCATACATAAAAAATATATTTAGAGATAAAATATGTTAAAAAAAGTCAATAGTCAAAATCATTTATTTAAGTTTGGCTCAAGAGAGCTCTTATTTACGAGTTAAAGGAAAATGTACTTAATAGTAAAACATTTTGACATGTCTACAAAAACCTGTATTCTGCAGTCACAAGATTTAAAATAAAAGAAGAAAATAACATTTTTTTTTAGTTATACGAGCATAATTACGAATATACATAGTAGACATGAGCAGACCAGTCCTCACTGGCGGCACCCATTCACGAGTATGAAGCTTGAACCAGCCATCGTTTCGCTCAACCTAATTTAAGGAACGTAACGACCTGACGCATGACGCCACCACCGCAAAGACATTTAAATGAGCATGAAAAGATTTATACAATTGAAAAAGAAAAATCTTTTGATTTTTTATCCAATATTGCTATTTTTGTGAAAACTCTCATTTTCAAATACTTTGTTTGATTTACGATATATCGACTTTAATAAATATTAAAATAATATAAGGATATTACTAAGTTAATCAACATTTCAAAAAATTTAAAGGCCTATATTAAATTTAGTTTTTATATCCGTAATTATTTAATTTAATGTTTATTTTGTAGGTAAATGTTTACGTAGAGTGCAATGGCATGCATCTAAACACGTCAATATGCTTTAACTCTACTCCAATATCATCACCCCAGGCTAATAACGTCCCACAACCTCACGCCTCCTCTCACAAGCCAAGGTGAGGTTCATACTCCACCACGCGGCCTAGTGCGAATTGACAGAGGTGGGTGTGTGGCGTCCTGTTGTTACATGTCATGTCGCTCAATTGGGCCTCCAACATGGCTTAATGAGTACAACATATAGTACCAACGGCTTAACGTGCCTTCCGAAGCAGCTCTGTTAGCCTCGCTTTACATTGGTGACGTTTCCGACCACCTAGCACCGTAAAGCTACGAGCGCTTCACACACAATGTGATATATTATAGCAAAGAATGAGAAACCAAGGGATGGGATGATACCGTTTTGGGTAACGTGTAGTGATTTATGCGAGCGTGGCGGCGCGGCACCGGCCCACCGCCCGCACCGTCACGCGGAGATTTACTACCGCTCAGGATGTTCCCGAGCATTTGTTACAAACATTTGTTCAATAATATGTGTTATAATTAAACTTGATAATAAGTGTAACATAATAATAACACAGAAGACGGAAATGCACAATACTTTGTATGACTCCAATCAGACGCTTATTAGAGCTGATTTACTTAATTAATCAATCAAACTATTATTTGCTACAAGACAGGACAATAATACATATTTTTTAGAAGAGTAATAATATATCTATAAGTTTTTCTTACTTGCGCCTTGTTATTTTATCAAAGTGTGAATGGGCGCTATCAGGTACTATGCTTTCTAGAAAACTGTAGTCACCATACTTTTTTCTTAAATGTATATGTACTTTTCAATATAAATTCCAATAAAATTGACGTAGATTTGAAAATCTCGAATACAACTATTAAATAAAACGAATCAAAACCAAAATAACTAGATCCAGAGTAAAGTTTGGGGTTAGACCGTCTTAAACAAGCTTTAGCCGACTTTGACCTTGTCCGGCGCCTAAATATAGACATTGTTTAACTTATGTCTGGTATTGAATAACATTAACCGCTTGTTAAACACCAATTATTTACTCGTAATATTTTTTAGAAACTAGTTTATTTTTTAATATTTGCTTGGTTTGGCTTGCTAGAGTTTGGGCAGTAGTTCAAGATCGTTTTTTACTATGATGATAACTTATAGCACTGGCCGGAACCACAGCTACGCCCGCGTGACCTATGATTTAACATACATGGGATATTTTATAAGTAAAAAGTTCTTTATTTCATAAACTATTACATAGCACTTGAAAATGTCAAAACAAAAAATATATAAAAAATAAAACTAAATATTACTACACTGAAATCACGAAGCTTAGATTCACTTACATGCAAATAAATAAAAATTTGGTGCTCTGTGAGAAGAACTGACAAGAAATTCACAGGCTATGCTTTTTTAAAATATCAATCAAATGTAACAATACAAAACACACACAGTGAATATTTGAAGATACTGAAAGGGTCCCCTAAAGCCGTAACCAATAAAGTAGCACTAAGGGAACCTTCCAACACAGTCAAGTAATGTGAAACTGAGCTGAATTTGTACAATAGGGGATGGTCACGACAATGATCCGGTTGACTTTTTATTCTAATTTCACAAATACAAGTTGAAAATGTTAAGCCCAAGCTTGTTTATCCGATAAGTAATCATTAACAGCATAATACCCCTTTTGAAGAAACTTCTTTTAACTACGGTTTTAAAAGTTGCCAATGGTAGATTAATTATTTTTTGCAGAATTTTTATAACCTAAAAATGATACCATTACCTAAAAATGATTTTTTGTTTTGTGAAGTCGACAATTTGGCAGAGAGAGCTTATTTCTATTCCTAGTATTATACTTTTGAATTTTTATCAAAGGTATTAATGTTTTTGCAAACAACATATATAACATAAATTATCGAATATATAGATACTGTGATGCAACCGTAAATATTTCAATTTCCTTAAACATATCTCTGAGAGAATCTATGGACTTAAGATTATAGAAAGCTCTAATAGCGCTCTATTATTGCAGTTTCCGTAGAGATACTTCATATAAATCAATTAAGAATGTAGGCTATGTTACTCACGAAGCATGCAGCTTTCTAATGACGAAAGAACTACTGTTTTCAAATCGGTCCAGTAGCTTCGGAGTATTAAATGCCAACAAATAAGCAATCAAATCTTTATAAAAATCTATGTGTAGAGTGAAATGTCATTGTAATAGTATGAAGCTATTTTTGTGTTATGAATAACGACAAACGATGCGTTTTCCATTCCACAAGACCGCTTTCAGTGAAAAGCGGGGCCAGATGACAAATGTGCCGGCTTTGTGGGTCAGTGTGTCGCCGCCGTCTGCGGACCGGTCGTTTCCCGCCCGCGACTCGCCCAGGTCCCGCCCGGGTCCCGCCCAGAGCGAGCGAGTCAGGACTTACCACACGTCCCGCATGCACGAAGATATATGAAACACACCTTTCGAGTGCTGGGTGTACTGACCTTTGGGGAATAAAAGTTGCTCGTCATATTTCACTTGCCCAAAAACTTTTCGCCCCGGGTAATTACCCACCCCAATAATTTCTGTAGCAATTGACATTTCTCATCTTATTCACTTAGTCAAATTATCATTTTGCTTTGACATGTTTCATTAGCTTAATAAATAAAATAAATAAATATTCTCTTACAATCACACCAATTCTTTAGTTCCAAGATAAGTATCATTAAGAACTTGTGTTATGGATACTAAATAACGGATAAACATACTTAAATACTTTTTTTTTGTAAATACATACTTAATATACATAGGAAAACACCCAGACCGGAACAATCATGGTTCATGCAAACAAAGATTTGTCCTGTGTGGGAATCGAACCCACGACCTCTGGAGTGAAGTGCAGGTATACTGACCTCCACGCCAAATCGGTCGTCAAAATAATAAATTACATACCAATATTTGAGAATGTGGTGGATGATTTTTTTTTTCTAACTGTACAATTAACACAATACATCAAACTATAGATGTCATACGGTAGGTAGTTGACGTATAATCGATAAAATACAACTTTCCAAAAAATATGATAAAAGGACTAACGATAAATATTGTCGAATGAAAATTTGCTTTAGAAAGGTTTTTTGTCTCACATCGTATACATAGGTAATCCCCGCCGACACGCCTCCGCGTGAATTCAATAGTTCCGTCGTGCGTTCGTCGAGTCTGGTCGTGTGCACTCCGCTCTGCGTCGAGTCCCGTCCCCTCTCCGCTCGTGTGACGTGAACCCGCCCCGCACCTCCGGCCCCGCGGACAACGCGACACCCGCGACCCGCGCGCCGTAAGTGCCCCACCGCTGAAAAATTGTTTTCAACCCACCCGCGATATTGACGCTAATTTTTGTTTTTGTGTTTTTGTTGTTTTCGTGTACTTTTCGTGTGTAAACAATTTATCGGCATAGTTGTTGTTTCTGGCTTTGCTGTCGCAAAGGTAGCAACAACAACCCACAGTGCTTACCACTCCCCAAACCCACCTTACCTCCCAGAAAAGTACTCCCAGCCGTTCCTCCAACTTCCCCCACCACTCCACCCCCCGCCATGAGCGACCGCCCGCTCCCACAGCGGACCGCGCCGCCAGACCGTGGCCGCTCCGGTACTCGCCGGAACCCGGCCCGAACGGCCCCACCTGCAGCGACTAAGCTGCCGGCTCCTGCCCATGCCGCCAAACCAAGGCCTACGCTGCCGGCCGCCTTCAAGCCGGCGCCAGCCTTACCCGCCAGCGGGATGCCGCCCGGAGTGCGAATGGTTCCGATTGCTGAGCAATCGGCCACCGCACAACCCGAGCCGAGCACATCCCGACCCGCAGGCCGCAGGCCGCGCCCAACTGAATCCCCGACCGGAGGCGACGACAAACGCCCACGCCAGGGACCCACGCCACCCAAGCCACGCAACTCGTCATCGTCGAGCGACATTGACTCCGATGACGAGTCTAGCGAGAAAGAAGGTGAGTATACCCACCAATCTTTACTCCGCTTCCCCTCCCCTCCTCACTCCCCATCTCCCTCACCCACCAATACCCAAGTCCCACAAATCCCGTCCGACGCTTCGTCATACCTGACGTTGCCAAGCACGTCCACATCCTACGCCCAGACAGCTGCTGCCCCGCCGTCCCCGCGCGCCGCCAGCACCATGCCGCAGCGCCCTGTGACGCCGCAGACGCCGCCGCCCCAGCCTACCAACACCAGGGGGTACCCTCCAATCGTGGTGGAGACCCTCCCAAACTGGACCCTCCACTTTAGGAGATTGCAGGCCACCCTAGGCCACCCACCCAACGCTCGCCCTTTTGGCCAGGGCGTTCGATTCCTCCCCCGGACGCCGGAGGAATGGAGGGCTGTGCAGGCCTACCTTGTGGAGGCTGAGAAAGCCGACAGTGCCATCACCTGGTACAGCTTCTCGCCTCCACACACCCTGCCCACCAAGGTCGCAATCCGCGGCCTCCTAGCTGACACCCCTCCGCAGGACATTCAAGAAGCCCTAGAAGAAAGGGGGTTCTCAGTAACACTAGTCAGAGGTATTAATGCCACCAGAGGCAGACCTGGTTGTCTGTTCCATGTGCAGCTGGCCCACCTGGAACAAGATGAACTGTCCCGCCTTTACGCGACTGACACCCTCCTGTGCATGCCGGGCATCACCATCGAGGCCTGGCGCTCAAAGAGGGGTCCAGCCCAATGCCACCGTTGCCAGGCGTTTGGGCACTCCTCGACAAACTGCCACCGCCCCCGCAAGTGCCTGAGATGCGCGGGCGAGCACGCAGTCGCCGACTGCCAGCGCGACAGACTAGACGCACCCACCTGCGCAAACTGCGCACAAGACCACACCGCGAACGACAGGCGGTGCAAAGTACTCCTGCGCGAAGCCCGCCGCATGGGCGTAAAGATGTCACCTCCCATACCAGCAGGTAACGCCAGGGCTCCGAACAACGCCGCATCTCGCACCCCCGCCGACCGCGCCGAGACATCCCACCCTCCGCCACAAGCGACAATGGCGGACGATCTCTTCGCCTCCCAATCGGTAAGAGCCAACCCGCCAACTCAGAGGGGAGCTCCCCTTCCCGATAGGCGCCGCCGTCGCCGCCGCCGAGGAAGGAACACCCAACCACAACCGGAGGCAGCGTCTACGCCCACACAAACACAAAGACTGCCTGCCCCACCCACAGCTCCGACAGCTCCCACCACCACTGCCAGCCTGGACAGAGCCGAGCCCGCCCTAGCCAGCCGCCCAGCCCAAGTGACATTTGGCTTCACCTCAACTGCGGCTGATACCGATTCGGAGGCCCCAGGCTCCCAGCGTGCCCCAAAGCCAAGGCGCAAGACTACAGCCCAGCGCCACTCACGTCCCCAGCTCCCTCGTCAGCCTCCATCTCAATCTCAACCCATCAGAGACGCCCAAACTCGCCAACGTCTCCTTCGGCCTCGGCCACAGCAACATCAGCCCCAGCGCAACCCAGAGATGGAGGCCGCAGCTCACCAGCGCTTCCCCGGTCCCAACCAACACCTACCCCAACCCCACCCTTTCCAGCATCAAGTGGCGATAGACATGATCTACCACACCCTCCGCCAAATCATGGCCGGCGCAGACCCAATCCAAGCTCTCCTGCACGGGCTCGCCCAGCTAATGGCCCCCCCCCACCAGTACTAAGAATCATGTACTGGAACCCGGGGGGCATAGCCAAGAAACTTCCCCAACTTCGTCTCCTCGCCCAGTCGCAGGACATTCATGTCATCCTCCTGGGCGAGACCATCCTTACCCCTAAAATGTCCCTCAAGATCCCCAACTACCACACCTACCGCCGTGACGAGGTAACCGACCAGGGCCGACCATTCAGGGGCACAGCGGTCCTGGTCCGGAGCGACATCATGCACGAGGAGCTTCCCTGGCCGGACTTCATTAGCCTGAGGAGCACGGGTGTGAGACTGCGCACCTCCACCCAAGAAGAACTCCGGGTCTTCGCTGCATACCGGCCTCCAGGTACGGGAATATACAGGTCAGACCTTACCACCCTATTCGGCCCCCCAGGCCCAACCTTAGTCGTTGGCGACATAAATGCCAAGCACACTGTCTGGGGATCCAAGACCAGCAATACCGATGGACGCCGACTGCTAGAAGCCGTCACCGGCCTGGACATCGAGGCGATTGGTCCCGACGCCCCAACCCACATTCCATCGGCAGAGGGTCACCAGAGCGACGTCATTGATATCGCCCTGGTCAAAGGTCTCTCCACTCCAGTAAACATCGAGGTACTGTACGACGGAGATACCAACCACCTCCCCCTCCTAGTCACAGTGGCCACATCCTTGTGTGCCACCACACCACTGAAGCCCAAGAGAAGAACCGACTGGGAGGCATACAGCAGAGACCTTACGGCCCTCCACCTTCCAGCCAGCATTGCCACGACAGAAGAGATCGACGCCGCCATCGAAAGCCTCTCGCATAAAATGCAGGAGGCCATAGAGGCAAATACTACCACCACGCCGGTAACGCATCGCCGCGAAGAACTTCCCCGTCACCTGAGGGCCCTCCTGCAAAAGAAAAGGGCCCTTCGTCGACTCTGGGCCTCATCAAGGTGCCCCGGAGTGAAGGCCGACCTGAACAGGGCCTCCTCCAAACTGTCCCAAGCAGTGGAAACCTGGCGTGGCGACAGATGGGAGGCAGCGATAAGTGAGGCAGCTGACTACACACCCAGTATGCACAGGTTAGCTAAAAATCTCGCAGCTAGTCCTGTGGCAAGAACACCTCTCCTGGACGCCGAAGGCCGGCGCAGGTACGCGGCGTCCGACAGGGCGCGTATTCTGGCAGAGCACCTGGAAATCCAATTCTCGCCCCACCCGGCAGCTCCCAGCGCACGCTCGCACCACCGGAAAGTGGAGAGCGAAGTGGCGGAACTACTGGCAACCACCCCACCGCCACTCCCAGGTGACCTATTCTTCTCACCAGCAGTCGTGAGGAAGACGGCCCTCCGACTAAACAAGAAGAAGGCACCTGGTCCCGACAACCTCCCGCCGACAGCCCTGGCCGCGCTCCCCAGAAGAGGGTATGCAGCGCTGGCCCAAATTTTCAACGCTGCGCTGAGAGCTAACTACTTTCCCTCGGCCTGGAAGAGAGGGAAGGTCATCACCATCCCCAAGCCGGGTAAGGACCGCCGCTTGCCATCCAGCCACCGCCCCATCACCCTGCTCGACCACACCGCCAAGCTGTTTGAGCGCCTGCTGCTGCACTGCCTCCGTCCCTTAGTCACCTTAAGGGACGACCAGTTTGGCTTCCGCAGTGGGCATTCAACTACGCTCCAGCTGGCCAGAGTGCTCCACGAAATGACCGTGAACCTCAACAAAGGACTTACGACAGCGGCCACCTTCCTCGACATAGAGAAGGCGTTTGACCGGGTTTGGCACCCTGGTCTCATTTACAAGGTGGCCCGAAACACAGACGTCCCCCCAGCCCTCATAGCCCTCATAGCCTCCTTCCTGGACGGAAGACGGTTCACGGTCGCGGTCGAGCAGGAGGAATCCGAGCCACGCACCATCACAGCGGGAGTGCCACAAGGAAGCTGCCTCTCGCCTCTGCTCTACGGGATATACACCGACGACATCCCCACTCTAACTACCAAAGAGTGGGAGCCCAGGGTGGAATTGGCGCTGTTCGCCGATGACAGCGCCTTCTTCACTTCCTCCCCCTGGGCCATAGCGGCAGCAAAGCGTCTCCAGAAGCAGCTGGACCTGGTCCCCCAGTGGCTAGACAACTGGAGAATGCAGGTGAACGTCGCAAAATCTACAGCCCTCCTGACAGGCGATGCCAAGAAGATGCCCAAGAAGCTGGTCCTCAGGGGACAAGCAATCAACTGGAACCCACAGGTGAGGTACCTCGGCTGCCTTATTGATCGCCGCCTAACCATGGCGGCCAACGCGCAGGCTGCCATCCACTCCAGCCGAGCCGCCCGCGCCAAACTACGTCCCCTACTCGTATCCAACCTGCCACTGAGAACCAGAGTGGGCATCTATAAAACCTACATTAGGTCCCGACTCACCTACGCAGCACCAGCGTGGTACTCCCTCTGTTCAGCGACCCAGAGGGAGAACATCCAAGCACAGCAGAACATAGCGCTCCGGATCATCACCGGGGCAGGACGCTATGTTCGAGCCGCCACGCTGCATCGGGACCTAAAAGTGCGGCCCGTCGACGAGTTCATTGGCGAGCTAGCCAAAAAGATGTTTCATCGCGCCGACCACGGGCCGCACCACCACCTGCATGGCATCGCCCCCACCACCACCTCCGAGCGTTCACCTGCCGCCGTCGCTGCCGCACAAGATGTCGTCGTGGCCGCTACCGCATCGGCAACCGCCCTGGCCGACAACGACAACAACATCATACCTCACCCTACGCCCATTCTTCTGTGCTCCGCAGGCTCCAGTGTCACAGCCGCGGCCACAGCCAGCCAGCACGACCACCACCGCACCACAACAAACGCCCCACCGCAGCCACAGCCAGATGGCACCACCGGGCAACCACCTCCTACCCTGGGCTCCATCCCCAAGAAGAAGAAGAGGAAGGCGCTGCCGCGAGATCTCCTTGCGCTCTCATCGCCTCCCCCTCACACCCACCAAATCCCCAAACCCCCAAACCCACCCTCCTAAGCAACTCTCATCCCTGCTTACTTCAGCCACCGCCTGCTCGCTGACGGCTTGCTGGGCCTCCCTTCGGGGTCTCACCCGGTGTGCCTGTCGCGCTGAGGGCGGTGCTGTAAGCCCCCACGATGAGAGCGCCACTCGTCATTCGACGGCCGCATAGCGGCACCCAGCGCCTTGAGGTAGTCGCCTCAAGAGATGAAGCCCGGGGAATGAGCCCAATGGCTCGAAGCCCGAACCTGCCATCTGGCAGAAGATCCCGGATTGACGCCTCCGCGTCCACGGGAGACTTAGCGAGTGTTTCTCCTCTAAAAGTTGAACTCGTAGCGAGAAAAGGTTTATTCCCATCCCGAACTTTACGGACCGGACAGTTATAAAGCAGCCAAGTTTTACAGTTTGCATCCTCACATTACGAGTAGTCGGGCGCGATACTGAGACTTGTAGCGGACGATTTAACACGCCGAGAACTCTTCACACCTTCCACTTCCAGTGCGGATTGATCGCGACCAACTCATGCTCGAGTTTTCACTTCATGCTCGGTTAAAGCGCACATTCAACTCTTATTCATCGTGGAAATAAATGTAAACCATATATGGCATCGACTGAAGTATACTGGCAGATTGGTGGTCGTGAAAAGTTCCAAGTACTAAATTGCGACGTCATCAGTATATAACACCGACGCAGACCAATTAAAGTCGGTTCACACTCTTTCTATGCTATTTTTATAGGAAACGCACTTCCTATAATTAACCAATATACCTTTTCTTCAAACGTCAGCGATATTACAATTCTAAATAGTATTTGTGCAGTGAAATGATGGTGGTACATATCACTTAAAGCAGTAGATTTCTTTAAAGCTCGGCAAGAAGTTGTGTGTATTCTTCATCATAATGACAACTTTCCATGCAAGCGATACACAAGAACCTTTTGTATTATTAAGCAGCTTGGCACTCGTTGCCGCGGCACAGCCGGCCTGAATTATTAATTCGACAGGACGGTCTAGTTCGGTTTAACTATAATTGTGGCAAATTTAAAAGTTTTATCAGCCGTAGAAGTAAATCTGCAACGGATTCCGGGCCGGAGTCGCAAGCAAGTTTCTGTACAGCGAGCTCAGCGCTCTTGAATCAACTGTAATCTCCAATATAAAGTTTCCACCGTCTTTAGTACTGAATTGAATTTAAATATCTTCCTAAAGGCCGCTTTGGAGAGCTACAAAAAGGAGTAATCTTCGCGATGGCCCCTGTCTGAGCTGAATTATGTAGCAGGTCGGGGGTTGGCGGGGGCGTATCGCCAAGTCGTGTGCGATAATATAACTGCTAATTCAGTGCAACTCGAGGAGGTTCGACCACTAATCTAAAGTTAGCAAACGAGACTTGTCGCCGGAGTCAATGGCGCTCCTCGTGCGAGTGCAGTCTCCTGTTCGCGATCTACAAGATAATCTCAGGGGTTGTTACACTGCTCCTTGCATCTCAAGAGCCTGAAAGTTAATTTAATAAGGTTAAAAAATCAAAAACTTGAAAGCTGTTTCCAATAATCTGTTTGAAGAAGACGGACTGTCATAAATAGCTTTTTATAGACACAATTTAACCGTCATCGAGATGAAATTGTACAGTCTAATGAAACTGATTTCTATTTGGTACGTGTAAAAATTGCATAATTACACGAAAACAAAATTTCTTGTATTCATCGTTAGTATGAAATTATTAGATAATTGTTAAATTGTTTCTGAACAAATTTACCATTACTTGCGAAGTCTGATACTGGCAAAACAGAAATTGATTGCGCAATAATTTGAAAAGCCTTCTATATTCGTGAAACTCAATATGAGGGGGCAGCGGTCTGGGCGAATTACAGTTCATAGATTATTGGTTCAGCGATTTTGCTGTTGTGTGACACCCCCTGTAAGCGAAGGGTTGTAGGCGGCCAACTAGGTAACGAACTAGCTTCATTGACTTTCACAACATATTCATCATATTCGTCAGTATTGTCGAACCAACTGCATTCAAATGAAATCTAACATCAATGCTGTATTTCGAGTTTTATAAATATAATTTCAGAAACATCAAGTCGCGTGACGCGCGCGTTTCCGACAACGGGCCGCACCTAAACGAGTTTTCATGAAGGTGAGTGTTTACACTCCACTCGGAGTCAGCGGAAAAACTGCAACGCTTAATTTTGTTATAGTCTGTTTGGGGAAGCAGCCGTTTATGTAATTAGCAAAATTTGGACTTCAGTTCGCCGCCGCGCGACACACTGCGCCTAAACAGATCCTTGCGGCCAAACGTCGGCCGATCGTTCCCGGGCCGCGTGCACTCTGCCCCGAGACCGCTACCGGCGCCCCAACACACTATTTGCAGCCATCTGCCGGCTCTAAGGATCGATTGACCTCGTTTGATTGATTGCCAATTTCCATTCACAATCACTTATGTTCATAGTGAGATCCACCGACATAGTGTTTACAGTTTAATCAGCAAAACTACTACCCAGTACACAAACTATTTTAAGTATGTAATAAAGTGTTAAACCGTATATATTTACCGTAAATTAAACAAAAACCGTAAAAAAAATTGACAAGTGTAGGACGTTATAAATTTTCCTCCGCCGAGCATCGCGCAAACTAGTGATATAGCATATCATGTTATTGTTACCTCTCATCGGTAGCCACTCAGCTAGGGAGGGGACTAAATGTCACAGCAATCTATAGCTGCTTCAGCCCTGTGCATAGTCTTCAAAACCCCTTCGCAATGTCCCGAGACAGCAATTAAATCTAAAACCGCACAAATGGAATAAGAAAACTCTGTTAGTGTAATCGATAACTCGAATAATCTCTGTGACACCCAACAAATGAGCATTGAGACACGTCAAAGTTTATTGTTTGCCCAAGCAATAAGCGATTGTTAAGAAGGGATGGTTCGTCAGGGGGGGGGGGGTAGTGGGGGCGAAATGGCCATTTATCAGTCGCAATCCGCGATATAGTTGCCTCGAGATTATCTTCGGCTCCTCATTTGTCTCAAACTTGTTTATAAAGTTGAAAATAATTAAAACTTTCTGTTCTGAATGGCGGCTTTGTGGATCATCAATCTGCTTCTTTCAGTTCTCAGTTTGCTTTGAATTTCATAATTAACCATGTCCATGGTAGTTAGGTAGTTGTTTTAGTAAGTGTATTAATTTGAAACTACATACATATATTCACGCCTGGTTCCCCGTAGGGGTAGGCACACTATACGCCCACACTTTGCCAATATTTAGTTGGTCCCACGTAATAGGTGGCGAGTCTATTGCCGCCTACTAGGAACTGTTATGTTCGCCAGACCCTCGTTCGTTGACTTGCAGGTGAGGGCTCCTTAGGTCTTTGTAGAATCCCTGTGCACCTAAATGAAAATAATTTGGAATATATTTTAAAGTATTGTTGTCAATGAACTTTGAAAAATTTTTTGAGTTATTCCGGTCGGATACCCCGTATTTGATACCCTGGGGGATCAGTATTATTTTATAATATTTTCTATTCCGGTCTGATTCTCCGTGCAGGGTATCACAAATAAATTTAATCATTTCGTTCATCATCTCGTTACACCCCTCATGCTAATATATAATAAATCACTTACAAGTGGCTTATTTCCTAGTGCCTGGAAAGAGTCTAGAATTATTCCTATTCATAAATCTGGTGACAAAACTCTAATAAACAATTATAGGCCTATATCGATTATTTCTACGTTTGGCAAGGTCTTCGAACTTCTATTGAGACCGAAGCTTTGCTGGCATATTAAACGCAAGATTTCACAGCAGCAGTTCGGATTCCATGAGTCTCGTTCCACTGCGACAAATCTTATTTCGTTCGTTTCTTTTCTGACAGACTCTCTCGATTCTAGGATACCTGTTGACGCCATTTATACTGATATTAGCAAGGCCTTTGACACAGTGGATCATAAAATCCTTATTCATAAACTTTTACAATTCGGTTTGGACGGGAGCCTACTTAAGTGGTTTTCCTCATACCTCACTGCTCGAACGTCTAGAGTTGTAGTTGGAGGGTATATATCTGAATCGTTTGTGAACCCTACAGGGGTTCCCCAGGGTTCAGTGCTGGGGCCAATACTGTTTAATATTTTTGTCAATGACATTACGACAGTATTTAAGGACTCTTTGTGTTGGTTATACGCAGATGATCTGAAACTAGCTAGACCAATAAAAACGAAAGAAGACGCTGCGTTGCTTCAAGCAGATTTGGATAGGTTGGTTGTGTGGTGCGAGAAAAACCACTTAAAGTTGAATGTAGATAAATGTAAATACATCAGGTTCACACGCAGCACTATCCTCGCTACACAGTATTACCGCATTCAGGATACTGTTTTGGAAGAGGTAAACGTAATCCGCGATTTGGGCGTGCTTCTAGATAAAAAATTGAGATTTCACGTACACATTGATGCGATTGCTACAAAGGGGTTCCAAACGTTGGGCTTTGTCCTTAGAAATTGTAAGGATTTCAAAAACGCTGACAGTAAGATTTCTTTGTTTGCAAGTCTAGTTCGCTCTGGACTTGAATATTGCTCCCAGGTGTGGTCACCACATTACGAGGTACATATTAAACGCCTGGAAAGAGTTCAAAAAATATTTTTATGGCATCTGACGTACCAAAGTCTAAAGGCGAAAGAGCTTCCATCCTACTTAGAAAGATTAGTGTTCTTCAAACTTCAAAGCCTGGAAGACCGTAGACTTTTATTAGATCAAGTATTCTTTTACAAGTTAGTTGGCGGAGTTCTAGACTGCCCATTTTTGTTGCATCAAATAAATATTAGCGCACCCTATAACTTACCACGTCCAAGCAAATACACTCCTTTTGTGGCTAAAGGGTCTAAAAGTAATTTGGGTCATTATGCTACTTTAAACCGGCTTCAGTTTGGGTATAATGATCTAGTCAAAAAATTAGACATTGATATTTTCTCTGATGGCTTGCCGAGATTTCGGGAAACCATTATTGACTCCTTTAATAATAGAATATGAGGTCAATCGGTCATGTCATACGAGTATAGCTTTGGTGTTTTTTTATTTGTGTTTTTATAAGTAATTTTTTTTGTATGTATCTTCTTATTTTTGTGTCAATGCATGCCGTGGTGACTTGTAAGTAAAACAGCACTTAGCTTTTAAGTATTAACTGTATTTGTTATGTTCATTTTTGGTGTATGTTTTGTTAGTCGCCCTAAATGTAATAAATAAATAAATAAATAAATTTTATTCCGTTCGAATACACTAGTTATCTATTAACAGATTTTTGGGACAGTCAGCAACAAAATATGCATACAGGGTTTATTGAAATACATATGCTCGTAATACTTAATATTGTATTAGAAACGTGTTACATTGAGAAACAACGACTCTACATTTTCGTCTTGGCTAAGTCACCACGCCCGGTATGTACCCTTTTTAATATTTTTTTACCTGCAAAAATATGGGTGTGTATTGTTCTACATTGTTATCGTCTCGGCTATTGTCTAATGATTCCAAAGTAGCCAATCAGTGACGAGTGAAGTTTTGTTGACTACGAGGAAAGGGTTATCAATGTGTAACAGTGTTAGTCGATATCTAAATTGTGCTCTGTGCAAGTCAAGTAAAAGTGTTATTCCGGAAAAGTAAGTATTTATTAATAATAGATAGGTATTTTATTTTTGGATGACTGAATGATGTTATAATTATTTTTTTATCTGCTTTTCTTACGTTAGCCAAACTAAACAATCTGTGAAACTATGAAAAGAAGACTTGGTTTAAATGTTGATAATTTTATATTTTTCTTAACACAATGGTTGTTGTTTTGTGTCACATTAAATAAGTAGATGTATTTGGTAAGATGGTTAAAAGACCGGACTTGACTGTGACACATCTTGCTAAATTCTATTTTTGATTACTTTCTAAATTCTATTTAATGCTACGTAGATATAGGCCTCATATTAGGTTTTGATTCGATCATAAACGTTTTAAAGAGTAGCAAATTTATTTTCTATTCCTCTAAACATGGCGGAAAAAACCCCAATCTGATTAAAAAAAAAACAAATTGTAAATCCGAATTCACCCTTCATAAAACTAAAAGTAGGTACTCAAGTTCTCTTATGGTAACTTATCATAATATTCATGTTAATTAGCTAGTTAAAAGTGGGACATATAAATGAAAAAAAATATCTACAAAACAAATTTGAAGTGAGTAAATAACGGACTAAAGCGAACAGGAAAACAAAATGGCGTCAGTAATGTTGCCAGTGAAGAAAAATATCATGAAGTGTAGGCACACAAATTCAAGTTAAATAATAATTATATATTTTTCCAACGTACGTTCCTTGTTATCATTACATTCTCTCACACCGACCCTGCACTGCTAAATTTTGTAGTTATTTGAATTATCCGGACTTAACCCTAAGAGTAGGGTATGAGAATACTGTAAACCTCTAATGTAGAGACCAGAAGGTTTACAGAATTTTTCTTATAATAAATATTCACATTCTATTTCTATCCGTTCCAGAATGTATGAGGATGGTAGTAAGCCGGCATCATCCTCTCAAAATTCTGATAATTTAATATATATAAATAGAAATGGAGGCATAGTTTTACTAAGGGCTGGTTACCAGTACACAAAGAAGAAACAGTATAAAAATGGATGGAGCCTATGGCGATGTGTCAACTGGCGAAGAAAAAATTGCACCGGGTCTCTTAACATTCAAGTATTTATTACGTTTTATGTTATTTATGCAGTCTTTTAGTTATCAAGCAATGAGTGTAAAGATCTAAATACCTGTTATGTTGTTTTAGGGTAACAACATTAGTAATGAGAAACATCATCAATGCGAGCCCAATGAAGTGGATAATATAATGGCACAGAAGTTACACAATTGCCGAGAAAAAGTATTATCATCCTCTTTTTCACCAATCCCGAATATTTACAACAACTTTAAAGCGGAATTCAGTGATGCCGGCTTAGACCTAATAAAGAAGCTTCCGTCGTTTACAAACATAAAAACTGCGTTGTATGATGCTAGAAATAAACAAGCCGGTATATCGAAGATACAGTGTAAAAATGCCCAGGAAGTAGAAATTCCTTCTATTTTTGAAGATTTTGTGTTGGTCAATCATTATGACGAGACCTCTGATTTCCGAATAATAATTTTTGCAGATAAAAATGTTCTGAAAGATATACGACTCATACAATTTTATTTAAGTGATGGAACTTTTGATTGTTGCCCAACACCATTCGTTCAACTTTACACTATCTATGGGGACCTTGGGAGTGATGAAGAGCACACACGAATAGTACCTTTATTATATGCTTTATTGAATAGAAAAAATGAAGAAATCTATATAACACTATTCCAGTTATTAAAGGAATATATCCCAGAATGGAAGCCACTGAAATATATGACTGATTTCGAACAAGCAGCTATGAATGCCATTTCAACTATTTTCCCCTCAGTTGAAGTAAAAGGATGCTACTTTCATTTTTCTCATAATGTATGGAAGAGAGCTAAAGCGTTGAATTTGACAAAAAACAAGCGATTTCGCAAACACGTAGCGCTATCAGCCTTATTGCCACTGCTACCTAGAAAATATATCTCAGATGGCTGGTGCTACGTAATGGAAGACAGTCCGGAGTCTAAAGAAATACAAGCATTCAACGATTACATGGTAACACAATGGCTGGAAGATGAAAGTTTTGTCGATACTTGGTGTGCCTATAATCAACGCCATCGCACAACCAATGCTGTGGAATCCTGGCATAAACAGCTCAACAGCAGTCTGCCAAGAAACCCAAATTTATATCAGCTTTTGAAAACTTTAAAAGAGGATGCAAAGTTGCAAATAGTGAATACTAATAGTGTTGAAATGCCAAACCTAAAACGACGGCTAGCAAAAGAAATCGTAGTCGATAAGTGGTACCAACATGTAACTGACCAACTTCTCACTGGAAAAATAACAGTTGGTCACTGTTTAGAAAAGTTAAGACTGTAAGTGATTTGAAAAGACACAATTATGTTTTTTTGGTATTCGATTTATCTAGTCGAAATCTTTTATTATTTAAAAACGATTACTTTTATTTAATTTGTCATGTCATTCATTTAACTCTCAAATTTGATTAAGCTCTAGAACTTGTGTTTATGTTTTTGTTATCTATCCAAATAGAAAGACCAAAATTCTGATTGTCTGTGATGATTTTATATCGTAATTTTAAGTTCTGTTTTGTTATTTAATTAAGATGGTCAAAATCCTTTTAAATTATTAAGGTTTGTCCAAATAGAAAGACCAAATGTCTGATTATCTGTGATGATTTTAAATACTAATTTTAAGTTTTATTTTTGTTATTTAATTAAGATGGTCAAAATATTTTATTAATATTAAGGATTGTCCAAGTAAAAATACTATTTTATATAGTAATTTTAAGTTCTGTTTTTGTTATTTCATTAATATGGTCAAATATTTTTTATAGTTAAGGTGTAGTTGTCTAAATAAAAAGACTAATTTTCTGATTGCCTGTGATGATTTTAAACAAATAAAACAAATATTTTTACATGAACAACTGCTTTTCTCTTGACTGTACTTACCTGTCAAAAAAGAGTAACGGGATCAGACCGGAATGACAAAGTTAATAGTGGATCAGACAGGAATTAAAATACTATAATAAACAACAGGGGATCAGATCAGGGGATCCGACCGGAATAACTCAATTTTTTTTATTGATATCTAAAAATAAGACAACATTGAAATTCAATTTCCGGTAAAGAACATAAAATTCCTAAGAGCATGTTGCCCCGCGGGAACCGTTGTAACATTGTGATCTGTAATTGCAGTTATTACTTTATAAAAAGCAAGATTTAATTTTGCTTCGCGAGCTAGATATGAATATTAGAATGCCACCTCGCTGCCTCGTTAATGTTGATGCCTTTTAATTACTGTTTGCGTCAGACGACGCCGCGTCAACGCGACAATTATATTTTCTGTATTAGGACGCAGTCGTTTAAGAGCGATCTCGACAAGATCGCCTCGCAAACTATGGAGCGGTAATTATATTTAATACAAGTAACTGCTTAGAGAACTGATTGAGAATAGAAACCAGGATATAGTTAAAACGATCATAAATCTATATTGTACTATAAAGTTGTACAACATGTAGCAAAATACACTCTTAAGTTAAGTACAGTAATTATAAGTTTTATTAAACTAATTTATAAAGTAATTAAAATTATAAGGTTTCCAATTGATGCATACGAGAACATAATTATTACAACTGCTATAATATATCTGTTGTATAAGCATTGCTATTTACCAAGAATTCTGTTGATATGACATTTTCAATATCACATAGAAATGATGTCCTTTTTATCTGAAGAGTGCAGTAGTTTCCTTATAACCCTGAAAGACGACCTGAGTCTACCTGATGATATTAGCAAGGATGCAAGGGAATCTATTTTGTCAACTATAAAATTAGTTGAAAAACATTTTCAATGCACTGGGTGGAACCTACAGATACCAAAAAAGGAAAATACCGAAATCTAGTGTTAAGTAATTCTTTACTTCAAAGATAGCCAATAATAATCCTTCTTATGGAAATACTCATACTTTAAATGTATGGTGAGTGTCATCTTGCTTACTCCAGGCTCCAACCAAAATTAATTTTTAGGGTGAAGGACGACTGTCGCAAGACAGGTCACTCAGATACTCGTGACTTGTAATGTAAAATACTATAAATGTTTTGGTAATTTAACCACGAATTTCACGACGAAATAGGCGATACGTGGTAAGCCAGCTCATATTTGTTATACACAGCTATACTGTATTAAGTAAAGTACTCATAACTTTTGTCATATTGATTTGCAGCAACAAACTGATTCCGCAGTTGTCTGCGGAATCAGTTTGTTCGCCTTGGAGGACGTAACCCAAGTGAATGAACGATAAGCCGTTGTATCGATGTATACTTAGGGCTAATGCTCGCGAGTGTAGTTACTTCACGATTTGAAGACAATTTTAAAGTTGGTTGTTTAAATTTTAATCTCATCCATGCTTAGAGAGTAAGCATACGGCGTGTTTTAAAAACGCAGACGACGCGACGCTTGTTTTCGGCGCCCTTGAAGCTGATTATTTCTCGACCGGCCCGTGTGTATAGGTCACTACAAGTTCGGGTCCTAATCTCGTTTAAAGCGTGCATACACGAGTCAATTTGCTTTCGTCCTTATCTGGCATTACTTTAATAATATAATAATAATAACCATTTATTTTTCATAACGACTTACATGCAATTTTTTTTCTTTTTTCTTTTAGGTAATGGCTTCGTGCGCCTATCACCTCCAGTGTCAAGTAAGTGACAGTTATAGTTAATAACATATAATTCATAGTAAATGAGAATGAGTGATGATAAAGATGATAAATGGTCAATGAGATACCCTCCTCTAAGCCCCTCGAGCCCTCAGTAAATATGTGAGACTATACTGAGATCTCATATGGACTCCTTGAGAGAATATGAAAAATGATGTTGCACTGCTTTGTTTGATTACCAACACTTATGTATGTTCACAAACACTTAACGATTATTACACATTAATGTTAGAAATATCACAAATTTTAGAAAATAAAATAAAACTGCAGACATGACGCTTCACTTTTCCGCCAAGAAGTCCCTTACATGCTAACACAAATTATTTATGATATAATGTATATAAGGAAGCCAATGTGACTGAGCGGAACCCCGTCCTAGGATACCCTGTGTTACAGGATTCCGGCCCCATCTACAGACCCATGCACTCACTCATTAATGGTTATAAATTACAAAAACATTACATTATGAGCATAAATCACAATAAAACATAATCAAACTAGTCATTAAAGTTCCATTACGTCGCTGGGTCGACTAGTTGCCTAGTGGCTCCCGAGACTAGGCCTACTGTCCGTCAGTAAGTCCTGGCCCACACCCTCGGGGCTCGTTTGTCTTCTCGGGCTCGGCTCGGCGGGCCGCTACCCTTTCGGCGGGCTCAATTACTTGTAACTGCGTAATGGGCTGACCTGGACCGAACCCCCCGAAGTTGTCGACGAGTTACGGCCAGCTATGGTAGCGTTAATTGGGGGTACGCAATCTTGGTTTCCTTATACATTATTATTAGAACACAATCCCAGTATTACAGGTTACCTTCAACACTTATTGGTAACGCTAGTTCGGTAATATTTATGTTAATGATAAAACTGCACGTCACTGCACTCGTTACTCATCTCACAATTTAGCTAACATACATACATACATTCACGCCTGTGTCCCCGAAAGGGTAGGCAGAGGCATATTATACGCCCACACTTCGCCAATAAATAGTTGGTCCCACGTAATAGGTGGCGAGCCTATTGCCGCTTATCGTGCACTGTTATATTCGCCAGAGCCTCGTCCGTTAATCGGCAGGTGCACCACTTGCAGGTAAGATTGGCTTGGGTTCCTTAGATCTTGAAAGAATCCCCCCCGACTGGTCTCCACCTTGTCGTAGTGGGGGGGATGAGTAACTGCCGGTAGGGCGCAGAGGGCGCTAGGGAAAAGGTTGGCAATTCTGGGTGCCCTTCTGACTACTGGGGGAGAAACTAAGAGGGACCTGTGGAGAGCGCAGCGGGCGGGCCATTAGGGCCCGTTAGGCAGCGCCAGGAGGGTCTTAGGCAGCGGGGGCAGGGGGCCCCTGCTGTCTAACCATGGAACCTCCGAGAAGTCGGCCACACACACTATGGTCGCACAAGGAGGTAGAAGGAGCGCGTCCACTGCGCCTCTCTGAGGAGGTCCTCCCGGTTTTGGTCCGGGGGACGTTGGTCGCGGGCGGGCTGTCAGGGCTGCAACCCAGGTACTGGCCCCCCGAGTCTTTCTCAACAAGCGGCGGGCGTCGTCGGAAGATTTTTAGTGGGTATTACTGCTGGCGGTCGTGTTTGCCGGTAGTGAGTCCCACACACCTCTCTCGGTCCCCCTTTGACCGGGAGACAGTGCGTAAATGCATTTGCATGCATTGTTACCGACGTAAATAAAAAAAAAGGTCTTGATAGGATCCCTATACACCCCCAGCTAACAGTACAGCTCAAAGTAGAACTTAGTCTAAAATTGAACCTGGTTGCAGAATATGGCCGGTGCCCCCGGACTTCTCTACATTGGTGTCCTTGGGTCAAGCCAAGACCAGAAACCACTTACTACAAAGACCATACCGGCCAAGACCTGACACCCTCTACTAGCGCCGTTCGACTAACTGCGGCGCTTCTATGTAAACACGACGCGAAATATTAGCAACCAACATTATGAACTTACTTTTTTATTCATCCCATTTGTCTCCGCCATGTGGAGGATGTACTCTGTAAAATGTTGAATTACAATGAGGTAATTAGGTGTGAATAGTCGTTAGGTTGAATATTTGAAAGTAACTAAATTAGCTCTACCTGTGTATACAAATCACATCATTATGGCACCCATAAGTAATCCTTTGCTTTACATAGGTTTCCCCAACAGTTTTCTATTAGAATAGGGGTATTTAATGCTATAATCACCACCCTAGCGGGTTGGTGATCGCAGTTCAAGCCAGTACGCAGGATGACGCTGCTGTCCATCATCCGGTAAAATTCCTCTCCGTCGACTTTTAACGACGTGCCATGATATGAAAGGTGGTGGCGCTGTTCTAGGATTTTTAGGCCGGTACCACACAAACTTTATAAAAATCACATAGTTAAAACAAACTTAACGTGTGGTCCAGATGGACGTTAGTGAGGACAACAAAATTATTATTCAAACACGACTGAAATAGATACAACGACGCCAAGCAGAACCAAGACCCTCTGTTATGAATCGCAGCGGCGGTTTTAATTTGGCGGTATATCAACTAGGCATACAATAATAACCCACATATAAGAACGCAACAACTGTTCAAGTAGAAAACCTCATCAGGTATCAAGTCAAGAGTGCTCTTACAATATACGGTGATTATCAAATGAAATGATTGTAGTTCATTCAGGAAATAAAATAAATAAAAGGCGAACCCTCTTGACATTTATTTTCTTTCCTTCAAAGTTAAGTAGGGCATGATAAAATACAAAAGAATATTGGACAGCCTTAACGCTCAATTTGCGCGTAGTAAACGATTCCTTACAACGACGCAGAACAGTGTCTACCCTATTAAGTCATTAAATATTGCCGATACTGGCGCGCCTGGAAACTTGGCACATGTCCGGAACTGCGGATGATGAGGGGGTGGGAGGGGAGCGGGTTTTTGGGGGAGGAAGGGTGACGTAGCGGAGGTTGGTTTAAAATGGATAGCGGTGCGATTTATCGGGCTCAAGCCGACAGCGGCTCACGCATCCCGCCTCTTGCCATCTCGTCGTCACAGCACGCTGATTGCGGCTCCAGACCAGCTGCTTCTTTGCATGGTTTATACCTGCTGAGTGTACGTGATTGTTGAAGCAGGTTGCAATGAAAGGTATGTATTAGTCTTCGTTTTACCTGTATTTTTAAGAGACTCAAAAATTTTACATAGTTTATACCCAAAAATATGCTGCACCTTGCACCCGTCGGACGGTGACCGACGAGCCGACGCACTTTCAACAAACGTTCTTATGAAACTAGACTCAACTGTAAGTATACTTTAGCTTTTTTTATATTGTAGATGATTAGATATTCAGTTTCGGGATACAATATTCATTTATAATAACATATTCAAAAATCTTTTAACTTATATACGACATGTTTTATGGGGATCCTATCAACGTCTAAGGAGCCCTTTTTTTTGTTCTAAGTACGTCGGTAAAGTCGGTCGGACCCAAAGGGGGTGTTGGGCTCACCACTGGCAGACGCGACTGCCAGAAGTAATATCCACTAAAATCTTCCGACGACACCCGCCGCTTGTTGAGAAAAAGGAGGGGGCCAGTACCTGGGTTGCAGCGTCTGACACCCCGCCTGCGGCCAACGTCACTCGGACTAAAACCGGGAGGACCTCTTCAGAGAGGCGCAGTGGACGCGCCCCTCCTATCTCCATGTGCGACCATAGCGTCTGTGGCCGACTTCTCGGAGGGTCTATGGTTAGACAGCAGGGGCCCCCTGCCCCCGCTGCCTAAGACCCTCCTGGTGCTGCTTGACGGGCCCTCCTGGCCCGCCCGCTGCGCCCTCCACAGGTCCCTCTTAGTTTCCCCCCCGGTAGTCAGTACTAAGGTCACCCAGAGTCGCCAATCTCTGGGTGTTACCTTTTTCCTGGCGCCTCCTCCGCCCTACCAGGAGGTACTCAGCCCCCCACCACGACAAGGTGGAGACTAGTCGGGGGGGACATCTAAGGAGGCCAAGTCAACCAGCAGCAGGCAGGTTTACCTGAAAGTGGTGCACTGCCGGTCCACAGACGAGGCTCTGCTGACCTATTTCGTGGACTAAAAATATTACTGGCGAAATGGGGGCATATAATTTGCCGAAACAGGCGTGAATGTATTTAATATATGTCGACATATTTGAGATAACTGTTAAATTAGTACCTACTAACTGGCTGGTTAAACTGAGCATTCGATTTTGCGTGTTATTTCCAGTCCACCAGAAATAATTAATAAAACCGCACCGTTATGTGAAATTATAATTAAAAATTATTGAAAATATATAATGACCGCAGAATGCTTTGAAAATTAAGTAGGCAAATTCATTTAAAAGTAAAATTAATTAATAATTAATTACCATTCGACAATTTATATCAAGTTTTGTAAAAAAATATTTGCCGCTCTGTCGAATAAAGTGCTTACGCGATTTATACCAAAATACAGGAATGTAAACCTTAATACAGTAATGTAAACCTTAATAGCTATAGCCGTATAGATGAGTCTTTTTGATTATATTCCTAACTCTTCCACGACTATTTTCAAATTTGTGATATTTTCGAAAACATACCTACAAGAATTAGCTGTAAAGTAGCTAATATGAGCAGCTGAAACAAATACATTATACTATAACTATATAAAATGTTTCCCTTTGTTCGCCTGCCATGTCGCTTCCAGCCCCAGGTTAACTGGTAAAAATGCCTGATGGTATTAAGTTAGACTTTTGTAATTTTTTTTTCAAATAGTGCTCTTATTTTTTATTACAGCCAATTCTCTTAAAAACACACCAACTACATATTTCCATGATAAATATCATTAAGAACTTGTGTTATGGGAAATAAATGACGGCATATTGTTTTTTGCCTAGACCTGTATAGCTAATCTTACATTGATATAGGTGTAGTAGGTAACAGAGGGCGATAGGGAAAAGGTAACACCCAGAGATTGGCGACTCTGAGTGGCTTTAGTACTGGCTACCGGGGGGAAAACTAAGAGGGACCGGAGGAGGGTGCAGAATGCATTTTGTTACACCCATACCAAAACACACATTAATTTTAATTCATGCACAATATTTGTCATGTCTTGAAATCGAACCAATGACCTCACGCTGACCTCGTCGTCATGTTGGTCGTCAACTGGCACCTTCACTGAATAATTAGAGACATAATTGTGTTATTTTGGATACTATACAAAAAGGGAACTCAAGTACCCTTTAGTAAGCTGCTAAAACAAATACATGATACGTTAAAAAGGCGTGGCGTGCATGTCCTGTCCACACAGTTGAGTGCCAAGTCGTTCCAGGAAGCTAAATAATACTGTGAACTCTTGGCGACTTCCACCGTTTGGTTGGTAATCAAAATGTAGTATATCTCGCGGGTTCAGTGGTCGGAATGCGGAGGAGCAGAACTTCGCCGCACTTCGCCGCGGCTCGGCCCCACTTTCCAACTGTTTTGCGAGTTTTCTTTGTAACATTTTTTAGCTTCTATTTAAAAGCAGAAACTGAAACTTTGCTTTCAAAGAATTCCGAGACTGTAACCTGATGTAACTGGAGATATAAACATAGTTTGCAGCTTATATCTATTCCCATTGGTTCCCGTAGAATATAAGGAAATCTCTAAGCTACGGTATCTTTAATACCGACTTCGAAAATACAAACTTTTGATATAGATTTTCTAACGCAAATGGGTATGAGTACAACGTCGCACTTATATTAATTAGGGGGCCATCTCATTCCACTTACCTCTCTTTAAAATAATAAAGTCCTAGTGATTTTAATTTGTCGCGTCCATTAGTAGCTATGTCATCACGGAAAGTTAGCAAATAGTTATCCTCTCACGCCATGGAACTTTACAACAGTAACCCCGGCGGCGGCGGCGGTGCGGGGTGCGGGGGGACATATCCAACTATTCTAATAAAGACCGAGTTTGTGTTGCTAGTAAATGAAACACTCGCCTTTGAGAGCCAGATAAACAGTTATTAAACAGCCTTTGTGGGCAGGTGCCCGCGGTGCACTGTATCTTGTTCGGAGTGTTGTCCGGGAGTCCGGGCCGCACCGGCCGCGTCCGGCGCCTCCACAAAAACTCTCTGTAACCCGGCACCGGCACGCCAACTTCCCGCAATTGTCGTAACGACCAACTTTCTCGGCGCGTCCATGTTCAGCTCACTATTAGTTTCTAACAGACTGCAACTTACATACAAACGATTTAACTATCGTAACTGCATTAATCTGTTTGCAACATTGATTGAAATTTGTATAGACTTTTATTTGATTGCATCATAATAATTCTATATAGAAAATCATATCAGTTCGTAACTTAGTATTTAATTTAAAAATATGCTAACATTTTTGAAATAAACTAATTCATTACAAAATAATTTAAATTTGTAAAATTTTTCGTTTTTTATTTAATATATAGAGGTGTTTTAAATGAAAAACAACAAAAAAATATATGCCAATTACAGAAACTCGAGTCCTGAATATTGTTTACTTACATACTTTTCCCTTATAAGTCACCACAAACACACAAGTTCATAATCTTATTAAGCTTCTCTTTTTCTCTTACGCTCGCCATTGAATCCCGACCGGCACTGCGCTTTACTCGTCGCCCAAACATCAGTTGCAAATTGAATAACTGCGCTGGCTGCTAACCCTTGATACCGGACCACTGTATCGCGTAAAGTGCAAATATTCTGCCGCCAAATAACCACTCAGCAAATGTGCAGTCACAGCCATTGAGACTATGTAGTGAAATGACACCGCCATCACAACCTACAATGAACTAGTGTTCAGCTGTAATTTTACTCGTACGGCGTTTCTAGTCCCAAAACCACTTATAGGTACTATTGGTACCAGTAAAAAGATAAACATATATTATTTTACCAATATATTATTATTTAACCCAAAGGTTAACTGGTAGAGAATGCCTTTCAGCATTAAGTTCGCCTTTTGTACATTTTAATTTTAATTTGTGCGATAAAGTTTAAATGAATAAATATTTTATTAAATACACACCCCGTCCAATATAAATATTTGTTGTACACTACATTACAGTAATTATTAAGTAAGTAATTAATTTTATTTATGAACACTAAGATTTTATAAGAAATATTTTTTATTGTTATTTGTATGCGGGATTGAAACCTACGAGCTCAGAAGCAGAGATATTTCATACAAGTCTCCATGCCATATTAGTCCTCAAATTATATTCCAAGAAAAAAGGTCGATTAAGTGTAGAAACATATTTTTTATTATAAAAACACCTTACGTCTCATTACGTGAACCAATACAGTTAGCGCAACAGTTAAGCTATAAATAAAGCTAAGTCTGTACCACTTTCTCTTCGGCGAGCAGTACAGCGAGTGAAACGTCACATTGTTTGAGTAGTAACGTTGGGCTGAAATACGAGGCGGCTTATAGCTTCGTGGGATCGAGCGCTACTCGGGTTACTGCGGCCTTTTATTCGATACGATCCGTAAAGTGAGTCAACTTCACTCACAGTTCAACTAGAAGTAGGGCTCGGCTCTCCATAAACACACGAAGCACTTTACACTTATGAGATGTTATTTGCCTATAATCATCAATCTAACTTTGATATGAATTTTTAAAGTAATCATAGCATGTAAATGCAAAAAAATTCGAAACGTAATCTAAATTTTAACCCTTAAAAGACACTGTGAGAATTAAGTAAAAATTACGGGTATATCAAATCTTGAAATAAGCTTAAATAAAGTAAAATATAAAACTTGAAGAACTTAATCAGAAATTTAATAATTATTAACTTTAAGTATTACGGTCATTACAAGATGTAAAAATGTTTGGAAAAGTTTGGCGCCATCTGATACTACGTGGTGTTACGAACGGCCAGGCGGCGGTGACCACTACCCTCTCATCAGGTGGGTCGTATGCACAAAAGCTACAATGTACTTCAACGGGAAAAAATCAGACTTATAAAATAAGTATCATTTGACCAACGGAGACGAAGTTTCGTAAAAAATAATAACGAATCCGTACATTCTATACTTATCGAAATTCGTCTTAGACTGACAAACATTACTATGTCTATGCCCACAATTATCCACAATGTTGTGAAAATTTGCAGTCAGGTTTTTACAACGGTAGTAGAAGTTTGTAGTTAAAACGTGAAACGGGGCCCTGACGACATAGTAATAGCAATAACACTATCTCACGCATTTACACTTAACTGCCAGTTAGCGGCGCAGGTGAAAATGATAACGAAGTGGTTACCGGTGACCACAACAATCAATACAGTATGATTCATACAGGACAATGATTTTAATCAATTTGAGAAAAGTTGTCTAATTAAAAATATATGCTACACAGAACCGATGAAATGGCACCAATCATTCGAGTCATTAGATTTGGCTTTTAAATGGGAATATAATAAGATGGTGCATGTCAGAAGTGCTATCTACAACTTTACATCAAAGAAAATTGTTGCCTTTAAGCAAATGCGGTAAACATTGTAGCAAATTTATAGACGATTTATTACACAAGCATACATTCTGTAATGGGTAAAACTGATAATAAACTGTCATTATTTCTAGGATTTAGATATAAGTATTCAGTTATAAATGCTAAACAAGGTACCTTTGATCGCGGCCGGTCGCCGCTATCGACCATCCATCAGGCGAGTGGGCTGCTCGATGGAGCGGCCACTAAGGATATCTCAGTTCGCGTCCATCTGATCTAGTTGTTGTAACACTCGTACTTTGTCCCAGTTGCTGCACCACTCCCTACGGCTGTCAGAAACTCTTGATTATAGAATGTTTATAGTATATAAGGAAGGCAGATCGTACTTGTCTTCTTGCATTTAAATTAACATTGGATCATTAACATATGGTTCAACAAAGTTGTTGTCTTAACTGGAGTTGGATGAGCTGGCTCTGACTTTGATATTTCCGATAAGATAGCATACTGCATTTCACTGGATTTACCTTTTAGTCCACAAAGAGAGTTAATTTTTCTGGTAGTCCCTGTAACCCGAAGTTTATCTAATCGCTATCTTATTTAAGTTTTTTGTCATATGGACTTGGTCTGTTCCGGCAATAGAAATTCTGAGAGCCAGAACACTATTAGTTGAAGCTCTCAGCAGTATTACAACCCCGAATAGTATGACCAGATGAAAGCGCATAAAGCGTAATTCAGTGCGCATCTAACCTGTGATTTTTTGTTACCATCCGGGCTATATATGTCATGCACAACTTCAATGACATAAAAAAAACTTATCACAGCTTTCATGCATTATCTGGCAGACGATTCTACCGTTCGATTAGACCGTTCCTAATTGTTGCACAAATTGCAGTTTGACGGCCGCACCGGCCTGGATTGTAGTCAGCTGATTAATTGTCTCACATGGGTTTGTCTTAATCTCTATGTACGTATTAAAAAGAGTCAAATTATTTTACATTATAGATAGTTTTAATAAAAAAATACTTTCAGCTTGATACTACAAAATTATTTGATCTGATGTCATTTTTGCAATATTTTCAGTGTATTAGGCACCATCCTCCGACCCAGTTTATCTGCTCCCAGTTTATCTGGGGTTTGCACCAACAACATGCGTTTTCCTTTCATTTACATAGTTTCTTCGTAATTGACTCATACACCTTTTCCTTGGTTAGATATTTCGGCACAATGATATGGTCTCCGCCTCTTTTTATCTAACAATATAACTGATTGTTAATGACAATAAACAACTAAGAATATAAACTTGCACAAAATAAGTGAAATACATACATCACATACTATACTAAGAACACACTATCTCTGATGTCCAGTTGAGGATCTTATAGGCATGCAATGATTTTCAGCTGAAAACGGTTTTTATTCATTTCGCTTATCTTATTAAAGTTGCTTGAAATACATTTATACATTAATAGTAGGTACTATAATAAATAATATATCTGTTTTCTTTTGATGTTGTCACAGATGAAAATTCTTTTTCTTTTCTCTTTCTTTCAAAAATCTATTACAAATCACCAACGCATTAGACGAAGGATATGAATAAAATTATTTAATAACTGACTGCTTGGGGCAGGAGACTTGAGACAGTAGACATGAGACAGGAGACGTGAGACAATAGACGTGAGACAGGTGACGTGAGACAGGTGACGTGAGACAGGTGACGTGAGACAGGAGACGTGAGACAGGAGACGTGGGACAGGAGACGTGAGACAGGAGACGTGGGACAGGAGACGTGAGACAGGAGACGTGAGACAGGAGACGTATGACATAACTAACTTACTTCGTGTGCACGGTCGCGACTTTGAAGCAACGAGTGAACAAGAGTAATATCTTCATTTTTTTGCAGGCAATTGTCCATTGTTATTTTACTTCAATTGGGACATGAAAAATGAAAAAGAAATTCGAAACACATTATGCGATCGCGTTTTCAGATGGCATAAATAAGATAGATAAATGATATAACATAGCATATAAGCTGTCATTCGATAGTATTGTCTAACTGCAGAGCTACTGTCATTATACGTTTTCAGACCAAAACAATTACAGCAAAAACAATGTAGTTTCAAATACGACAGCTGAAAAAACAATGTGAAGGAGCAGAGCGTGATTAATTCAGAGAACATTACATTTTTAGTTACATCTACAACATTGTAATGAATTATAAAGTCAAATTTAATATTCTGTTTCAGGTGATCTGATGAGACTAGACAGCAAAAATTTTATTACTATTGACGTTGTTACGCTGAAGTATCTTGCGAGGGCGGAGACCAGCTCCAGAGGAGCCCTTTGACATGCAAATGCGAGCTTACTATTCACCACTAGGGACCCTGAGGCCCTTCCTACGGCCTAAACACATACGGGCTCTTTGACGACACCAATTGAATCACCTACATCGCTACACGCTCGCTTAACGACGACATGTATTATCAATCACAAGGTACACGGGCGGTTTGATCGCGCCGCCTCATCGGGGATTCTTACTGAGGGATCACTTTACGCCGGTGTTCCAAACTGTTTGTCTAAAGCGTGTTACCTTGTAGCGCTTAATTCTGTACTCTTTAATTATCTGAGTAAACATTAACATTGCATACTACATTGTATTGTTAAGCTATTGCATATCTTTAGATTATATTGCGGGCCTTGAGCGTGGAGACCGAATCCAGAAATTCCGTAACGAAAAAAAACCTAACACCCCCCACTCAGACCGGCACAGCAGTTTTTCCATCTATCGATAAATAGCAGAACTTACTATAACTATTTGAAATATCACGATTGAATCTTTAGATCAGCAACCCGCCTTAAGGTGGCATTGGTTGTATCGGCGTTACTATTTGTTTTTATGTATAGGCATTACACATTAATGCGGCGCAGAGAAAGTATATATTATATATTTATAAAAGAACATAAAAATAAATAATTAAAATTGCCTAAGTTTGATAAAAAATGCTATGCAATAGCTTTATTTATATTACAAATTTATTTAGTCAAAACTAACTTGAACTAACTGTCCCGACATGTCCTGGCGAGATTGGTTCCTATCCATAGAAAGGAGGACAGAGCATGTAATAAGATGATTTGGATTATGACGCGTATTACAGAATAAAAAAATATGACTTATCCTTCTCAAAGTATTCAATTCCCACAAACAGCATTTAAAGTTAATTTGCTATTTGGTAACAATATCCTTGGAAAATTCTGATCGAGAAATACTAAACTTGATTATTGTTTGCCTGAAAAAAGTCTGGACTAGTCGCCTCTTTTGTGTGATATATATACTCTTTTGTATATAAACATAGACACTTCAAACTTATATCAAAAAAGGGGTTTGGGGGTTAAAAAGATAGTTATATTACTTAACATTTACCACTTAAAATAATCCGTGATACGTGTACACATTGTAAGTTTCATTGTGTACTGTCATTGTTCCAAATTCTTGAAACATGACAAAACTGCTTTGATTTGTAAAAGGTTAACTATTAAGTGATCAGCTGCACAACTTGCGACAATGCATCTGTATGGGGAGGACATCCTAATTGTGAGCACATTGAGTTTAGCCTATAATAGTTTCTGACTATGGCGTATGTTCGTCCACTGCCGCACTGGCCCCCTGTAGTCTCGCCGGAACCACAGACGCAGGGCCCAGACCACTACGCGACATTGGACGCACTAATTCCCAACGACCCCCCGATAGGCGCTCGTTGAAACGTGCAACACACTGAAACTCCGCACTAATTGAATGTTGAATCGGATATTGCCAAACGAAGCGCCTGAGTGTCACTGAATTAGAAACGGCATTTGTGTGGGTGTCGGTGGATCAGGAATGGCATCTGCACTACATATCCATCATACTAATGTGCTATCGATATTGTGTGACAGCAACTAACTTTAACAAGTCTAGTGAACGACATCGTTAGGCATTTAATACAAAAAATATGTGTAAATGTCTCATTAACGGTCGGCCATCCAAGGTCCTCTGTGAACTTTGCATTACTTCGTTAAATTGGTGAATGTTGCAAATAGCAATCAGACTATTTTGTCACAGGCAGGTATAAGACTGAGTTTTATAAAATTATTTCTTATCTGATTTCTCCTAATTATATTTCACCTCAGTGCAAAATTAATTCTTCAGAAGTCAGAAGATTTCGTGTGCATTAATAAAGATGTCAATAGAAATTTATATTGTGGAATTTTAACCGAATACAGCATGCTGTGTCTGACTGATAAACAATCAGACTATACACCACAGTCTTTAGACACGAAACTCTCAACATTTAAAGTAGAATAAACAAGCGACAACGAAGGAAAAAATCACATATAAATTAAAGTTCAAGCAATCTAACAACAGTTTCATCGATTGGTGTTTGTTGAAGCGCTGGGCTGGTTGCCATGGCGGGTGCGAAGGTGCCATTGGAAAGGCTTGTGCCTATTGTGAGGCGAGCAGCTCGTGTCCCTTCGTCCAGCATACTCACCATGGAATCTTGATATTTCATGAATGCCAAAAAATAGTTGTGAAATAGTTGTAAATAGTTGCCAAAGGAAAAAAATAGTAGTCTTACAATAGTTAAATTACAGCCATAACTATATGAGTATGCTGGGCGAAGGTTTTGCCCAGCATACTCACCTCCGTTTGAGGAATCTGCGTACGTTTCATACATAATTCATACTTCAAAAAATAGTTGATAAATAGTTCATAATGGTGCCCAAAAATAAAAAACAGTACTCTAATAACTTCGGAGTTATTGGCTTTGTTCAGTGAGTATGCTGGGCGTAGGTTCTACGCCCAGCATACTCACCTCACTATGCAAATACGGAACGAGCTATAGGTACAATTTACGTCTCAAAAAATAGTTGTTGAAATAGTAGTCAATATCAGTCTATTTTTTGCTTGACTTTTGACCTAGAAAACCATTAAATTTGGTTGGGCGGGCGAAGGTTTGTGTCACTTAGAATGCAGAACATAAGACGTTGTGACACAGGCACTCGCCTATAGTACCAGATTGTCCCGTCTGGTGCCTTGGCTCTTGGCTTTGGGGAGTAGCGCCGGTCGCCGATCCCCCAAAGCAAGTCTGACTGTTATTTCCTTCACGTGGTTGCTGCCTGTTATAGGTCAGATTCCCTATGAAACTGACGAAACTGAAACGGTCAGGCGATCCCCCCCCCCCATCTATGTACCTCCCTACACCATGTACCTCCTACTATCCAATCCTCAATACTTTCCCAGCCATCCTATGTTCTCTTCCCCATCCCATCCTGTCCTACTAATGACTATGTCTTCGGTTCCAGCGGTGCTTTGGAGGGCGGCCCGTATGGACTATGCAGTCCTTCCTGCGCTAGGGCCTGCGCAGTTGAGCGCCGTAAGGGGGGATGAAGGAATCCTGGGAGGTTGAGCCGAGCAAGAGCGGTGGTTGTTCTCTTCGCAAGGCAACACGCCCCTTTGGTCCGGAGTTCTCTCACAAACGGTGGCCTCCCACAGTAGCCGAGTGGGGGGAAATGGTCAAGCGTCCCATCAGAGGGCCGCGGCGAGGCGCGGGGAGGAGCTGGTAATTGGCCTCGGCTGATGACCAGTTTGGGGTGATGGCCATGCTGAAGGGGTAAGTTTGCGTAGGTTTGAGTTAGAATGCGTATAACGAGCCCTGGATGTCGCGTCCTCTCATCCACTTCCTGTTGCCTATACCTGCCAGATAATCCTAGTGCACCGGGAATCGGGCACTCCCAAATGTGCGGGCTCCATGGAGGGTGGGAAATCTGGCAGGCGAATCAATTAGTACAAAAGAATGGAGAAAAAATTAACTCCCCAACCAAAAACCAAGACGCCTACGGGCGTCGGGCCCGCTAGGGCAAAGGTCTCGAGAGAGACGTATGCGCATCATGCGCCTAATAGAGAAGCTGGGCTGCCAGGACCAACTGGGACTCCTCGGAGTACCAGCTCGGGCCAGGGAGACCGCTACATTGGAGCTCGTGGTGGAGTGGGCCAGCTGGGGCATACTGGTGCCCCCCGGGGGCCTGGTGGTTCCGGCATGGACCGTCTACCACGAGGGGGAGGCGAGCCTTCGGGCGTGCGGGGAATGATACCTCCCTTGACCGCTAGGACCGGGGCAACTCTGGCACCTAGTAGGGCAAGCGGGGGAGGACCTCCGGGGAGGGGCAGCAAGCCTTTACCACGACCTGGCGGCACCCAGCGGCAGGGCGCACCGGAGCTTGGGCCCATGCGGACCGGCAATGGGGTGCCCGCTGCTGGACCATCGGGAAGGGGGAAGAAGTCTCGCCTAAGCGGTGCTCGCCGTAAGAAGGAATACCTCTTACGGCAGAATGCCGAAGAATCACTGGGCCCTACGGACAGGGCTAAGAGGTTGAGGGCCGACATCAGCGATGAGAGCCGGGGGGATGCCGATGCCAAACGCGTGAAGATGGGGGGATCTTACGCGGATGCCACGGTAGCCCAGAAACTGGCTATCATCGCTGATGAGTACCCAACCACAGTGATCAGTGACGGGCTAGCGGTGGCCATTCAAGGCATGGTGTGGGACCGTCTGGAGGAGACTCCTGACCCGGCTCCCGACATCAACATCGCGAACCTCGTCGGGGGGGTCATCCCAGTAACCTGCAGGGGGGATGACTCAGCTGACTGGCTCAGGGCCCTTGACGGTGCTACCGTTGAGGGTACTAAGATCAGGGTGGTTGATGCCAGGGATCTTCCTAGGCCCATCAAGATGGCCTGGAAATCCAGGAACGTCAGCCGCCTTGATATTGGCAGGGTCCTGCGTATGGTGGAGCGGCTTCATCCGGGCCTGAGGGCTACCCGCTGGAAGGTCCTCAATACCCTGCTGGAGCCGCTTCACGTTAGGCGCATAGTCCTCATGGATGAGGCCTCGGCTGCCTTTATAAAGGAGAAGGGGTACATGCTCAACACCGGCATTGACAGGAGCACATTCAAGGTGCTGGAGGCGCAGGACAGACCTGAGGATGGGCCTGTCGATGACGGGGTTGAGGCTACCGAGGAGGCTGAGGTTGTCGAGGACGACCTCGGTCTGCAAGACCAACCAGGCGGTTCGGAGGAGACAGGGAGGATACCGTCTGGGTTGGTAGGGCCTCTTGGGGGAGAAACCACCTCCGAGTACATGGAGGATGTATCTTCTCCAAGAGGCGTTGATGACTGTCTGGGGGCCCTGGACGAACTGGAGTTGGGCCAGTCCTCGCCGTTGGACACGAGAGTGGACACGGACGGGGACATAGGAGACGAATAGGCTTCCAGATGGATAATTTAAGGTGCGTGCAAATTAATTTACACCATTGTAAGGCAGCTACCGCCCTTCTGGCACGGGAGCTGAATAATGAGAAATTCGATGTTGCCCTTATTCAAGAACCCTATATTTACAAGGGTCAAATTCGAGGCTTCAATGGGCTCAATGGTAGCGTAATGTATTATTGTGATACTAATGACATGAGGACTTGTATCTATGTCAAAGGAGGCATAGATGCGTCTCCTCTTGCACAGTTTTGTTATAGGGATCTGACGGCAGTCATGGTCCGAAGGAGGAGGGATGGTGGTGGGCGGGGCATCATTATTGCCTCTGCCTACCTGCCCTTCGAAGAGGCGGAACCTGTATCAACCAAGCTACGGGAACTGGTAAATCACGGCAGACACAGCGACCTAGAACTCATTGTGGGCTGCGACGCCAATGCGCATCATGTTGACTGGGGCAGCTCAGACATCAACAACAGAGGAGAGAAACTCCTGGAATATCTGGTGAGTTCATCTTTACATGTTACTAACAAGGGATGTAAACCAACATTCTTCAATGCCCGAAGGGCGGAGGTAATTGACATTACAGTGGCTAATCAAAAAGCGGTAAGGTATATTACAGGATGGCATGTGTCGGATGAGGTAACGTTATCGGACCACAACTACATCTGCTTCAAGTATAGGGCTCAGGTCAGTAGGAGCACTTTACGTAGGAGGAATCCCAGAAACACCGACTGGTCAGGTTTCAGAGGAGACCTCGGGGCCGAGCTAGGCAAAGTTCAGGGCAGATTAAATTCAACAATAGACATTGAGTTTGAGGCTGACCGAATAACTAATGCCTTGCTCTCTTCATGGAAGGACAACTGTCTGGAAAGCAAGGTCACTGCATCAAAACTACCTTGGTGGACGAAAGAGGTAGCAGAGATGAGAAGGGAAACGAGAAAGGCTTTCAATCGAGCAAAAGCTACCATGAACTTTGAGGAATACACCATCTCTCTAAAGCTATATAGCAAAATGGTACGCAAAGCCAAGCGTCAGGCATGGCGGGCACACTGCGAAGAGATAAGCTCACTTCCTGAGGGAATGAGATTATGTAAGGCTATGGCAACAACCAAGGCGATCCCACTCACGACTGTT